>CM075861.1:29090872-29105872 GCA_037975125.1 Latrodectus hesperus
TTTTATAAATACGCAATAAAATTTCAATGAATTCAAAATCTTTAAAATGAATAATTAATTTATACAGATAAAAATTATTTACATTTTATAATCCTTTTAATCGCAGCTTACATGCTTACTTTTTTATTATTATCTGATAATGAGAATAGATAATAAATACTTTATACATATTACTTACGTTATAATATCATTTTTGTAAAAAAATTAAGAATTTTTGATATCATACTAAGTTCGCTTAGTTATTTTTCTATTAACTAATACTTGTTTTATGTTAAAATTGGCATCAGAAAATTAACTGCAAAATGATGCTTTGATAAGCATAAGCAAACTAAATAGGCGAATTAAACCTAATAATGAAGGAAAACCTCTTGAATCATATTAAAAATTTGTTAGAAATATATATTCGAAACTCAACTATTTATTATGAATAAAAAAAGAAATTTTCCTTAACTGATTTACAATGAAATGAAATATCCGAAGATTTTCTTATATATTCTGAACACCTTATTGATTTCTCCTTCAGCCTGATGTTCCAAGTCATTAAGACATATATCTTAGACTTTTTATGCGTGTATTGTTGGGTATACCAATAAATCTTCTCGATAATTTGGAATAAAAGTGGTATTTCAGTACTATAACTGGAAGGAAGTCTCATCGATGATAAGCTTCTTTCCCCAACAAGAACTTATTGGTGGTGGATGAATAATGACTTCTCTAAAGATAAACTGCCTCATACGCTTTATTTTTAGAAATAATAATGTTTAGAAGCTACATTTTGAATTATAAATTCAACTGTAATTACAAAAAATAATATTTAGTCTGTTTAAATTTCGTTATTACTAACTAAAACTAGTGTTATTCTATGATTATTGTCAGAATTGTTTTATGAAGTTAAAACTGATATTTTATTTTATGAAAATTTAATCCGAGATTTTTTCACCTCTTTAACTGAATAGTATAAATTTTTTAAACATGTTAATAGGATAAATTATTTGTTATTATTGTTTTAAATTATAAAATTATTTATTTAGAATTTTTTAATTTTTCCCAAAGTAAATTAATATTTGTCATGCTGTTTTTTCTTCAATAAAGACAGCTGCAAAGTACTTAGAAATTTGATTTCAGCTCATTGAAAAAAATATCTAATTTTTTTGCATTTAATGAATAAAAAGCATATAATTGAACGATTTAAGTTTTAAAGTAACTATTTAGAATTCTGTGCAAATTAAAAAAAAACGCGAGAATAAACACCTCAATATCTATAGGCTTTTTTGCAAGATATACAATGGTCTATTATGGGATATTCTTGCAGAAAAATTATTGAAACAAGCAATAAATGCTAAAATTGAGGAATCTTCAAAAAGTATAGAAATAAGTTATTTTAATGATTGAGAGTTAAAGTACTAATTTTTCAAATGAAATTGCATGCACTTTCATAAGTTTTCATTTTTTTCTTGACTTTTAATGTAATAAACTTTAATCAGCAACATTTGAATTTGTGTGATCATAAGAATAAAATAACTTTCCTTCATTATGATGAAGATGATTTTTATAATAAAGGGTACCTGGAACTCACAACATATATTTTGCCGAAATGGTAGTAAGAAACCTATTTTTAATCTTACTTTTGATAAAAACCAATAAAATGCAGAATATTTTATTCATTTTTTCTTTAGAATACAGCAATAAATTATAGAAAAAAGTTTAAATAAATAGAATTTAAAAATTTTTGATAACACAAAATATGTTAAACATGGATACATTATGATTGGACTCCTCAATAACAGCTAATTTTTGATGAAATATTTTTGCATATTTCTTACTAGCTGTAGTTCAATGGAAGTTTTGAAGTCAACAAGAGAAAATAAACATAATATATCATCAAATATTAATTGAAATACCATAATTCTATCATATAATTCTTTCTATTGATTCCTTGTAAAAAAATAGAATAAATAAAAATATTAATTGCGTACTTAGTTCATATTGTATTCCATTTCATCTATAAATATATCAATAAATGCACTTCATAGATATTTAGTGCTAAACATGCATTTCACAAATGTACAGTTAGCACTAAATATCTGAGAAATGCACTTAATCTCTCATTATATAGAAAGAACATGATTGATAGTGATTCATTAACCAGTACTTAGTTATGTTTTCTTTCTAATCAGAACTCAGAAAGTCGTCAATGAAAAATGTTTGAATGTAATTGCTAGTAGTAAGAAAATATTATGCTTTATATCATTAGCAATCTGCTTGATATCACAGAAGTATAAGCGTATATTTCTAGGTTTTCAATTATTCAATTAAATGCACACAATTTATGTATTTTTTTTCTAATGCCCGGCTGTCCTTTAGAATTTAATCAGATTGAGAGCTACAAGGGTCAAAGGGGAGGGTAATTTTTTACATTGGGGCAGAAAAAAGGTATGCCACGAAAGTGAAAGGATTAAAACACACACACAGAGCGAGAGAGACAGGAACATCCATGCGCAAACCATGAATCGAACCCGGGAGCTTCTGCTTCGAAGTTAGAGACGCTTACCTCTCTGCCGATCTCAGTCGGCAAGCTCAATTTTTAATTATTTCAATATTTATAATATTTACCCATTTTATATAATGCTGAAAAGTAATTGTATTTAATTTTCATTTTTGGACTTATTTTATTTACCTAAATTATATGGTTTTCATGCTAAAAGCCTCATCGATTGTTCTGATATGGGTAGCAAATGCTTTGACACTGAGAAATTCACATGATACTTGTATATTTGATATTCAAAGCCTGATCCTCTCGCATCATTCACCAGTTAATTCAAGTAATATTTGTGTTATGAATAGTGCGATATGAATGGATAGCTTACTAAAAAACTGCTTTGTTTTATGAGCTTACGATATATTTCTCATCTAATTTTATCTTGTTACCTGTATAAAGAAATAACTTAATATATAATGAACTGCTTTCTTAGGGCGTTAACTTTATTGCATGGGAATGATGTTTTGTGCTGAATTTTTCATTCAGTAACATTGTAAACATTATGGAGTTTGAAACCAGGGAAAAATTTATATTAGTGATAAATCGATTAAAATATTTTGATATATATATATATATATATATATATATATATATATATATATATATATATATATATATATATATAATACTTAAATTACTTAAAATTCCACTGATCAAATGATTATTTAGAAAAATTAGAAGAAACAAAGAAATGAAAACGTGTTTTAATTTATTATTAATAAGATTTAATACCAGAATGCCACATGATGGAAAATTATCTTTGGAAAATGATATCTATTTTGATTTTGTTTAACGAAACTTTTACAGTTAGTAGTTCTTAATTAATATTTGTTTTGCGTAACATTATTATTATCGTTCATTTTAATTAAAGAAGAATAAAAAAAATGTTCTTCACACACACACATTTATTTATTAATATTTATTAATTTTGGAGCTTAGTAAATATCAGAGTTTTTTCCAAAAGAGTTACAAACCACATCATATAGAGCATTCATGATGACGAACAAAGGAGCACAGAACATTGATTGTCTTTGCTCACACTCTGGTACTTTTAACTAAAGACAACCCAGATGTATTTTAATATAATTTTTCGACCATTTATAAATATATTATAATGATGATAATTGAAAAAAGAATTCTTAGTTTATAAATTAATCGACCAGTTAAAATTTGTCGGATTTTAAAAGTACAAACCAAAAGATTTGTTTTCGAATTATTTCTTTTAACATTAAAGTTTTGCGCTTTTGAAAAATACTTGTAACAGATATTTTCCTATTTAATCTATCATTAAAACATTGATGAATCTTTATATGACTATATTGTCTCATATCCTATCATAATTATTCATCATTTGATTAGACTACCAATAGGTTAACCACGTTAAATGTCATCGATTAATCTGTTGGATGTCAAATGAGGAGACGTTTCAAAACAGATTTCATCGTAGATATATTCTAAGTGAAATAAATGCGAGAATATTAGACTTTGTGCAGTAAGTACCTTAAAAGCAAGAGATTTTGTTTATTTTCCATTTGTTTTCATGGAAGAACTTTCATACAAAGTGAATGTTATTTTAATTACTATAAATGTTATTCCAATACTTTTAAAATAAATTACATGATATATTGGTCCGTAAATTTAAAAATTTTTAGTTCTCTTTCTGCGCCAAACTTTTCACTTAATAATCTGAAAACATTCCTTGAAAGATTTTGAAATATTTCTACAACCGATTGGTTTGGTTGGTTGGGTTTTATGACGCAAGGTCCAAAATTTCACATGCTGCGCCAACTTCAATCACTGAATATTTCTTTAAATTTCCAAATTACCTAAATGAAAAACGACTTATACGTTGCACATGAGAAAAGTCTGTATTCTTTAAATTTATCAGATTTCTTTCCTTTGTTTGACATACTGATAACTACATTTAGAAAAAATTAAACTTAAAATATTATTACTGCACAGTTCAGTACAAAATAAACTGAACATCCAACGTACCCAATCTCATAAATTTTTCGTTTACAAAATATATTTTTGATTTCATTAAGTTAAACTTTGCATCGGTTTCAATATTCATATTAAATATTAAAATCACATTAATAATTATTTTCATATAATATCCAAGTAGCATGATTAGTTTTTGATAAATTGTTTTACTTTGGAAATAAATAATGTATTCTTTTTGGACATTTTCCATCTTATTAAAAAGGAAACTTCAATTGTTCTTTTTAGTGAGGTGTTTCTCCTTTTTTCTTATTTCAATGTCAAGAAAATATTTAAGGGTATACCCTCTGTTTTTGTTTTCTTAGGGTGTTGTATTATTGCCTATGCAATTCATTCATTCATTGTCGTGTGCCAGCTAGGCTGGCAACATGGGGTGCGCTGCTCCACTTTTCCAAATGAACCATATTTTGGTGTGGAGTCCGACTTCCTCAGGACACACATGCCATAGGGACCCGTTTATAGGGTATGCAACCATTCACGCAACCCATTCATACAAGGAAAGGACAAAGACAGGATAGATAGAGAGAGAGAGTACACCCATGGCCGAACCGGGATTCGAACCCAGGACCTCCTTATCCGCAGTCAAGCACGCTGACCACTAGACTAGTCGGTCGGCGCCTATTCAATTTTTAACATTATATACCTCAGGTTTCATTAATACTAATTTTACCAAATGATTACATTAAAAATATTCCTTTTTCCTCTATAATCTCTGTTATTAATCATTTTCCATGTTATCACATTAATGTCAGTAGAGTTAGGGAGACAGATTACGTTGAATTTAGAATGTACAGTTATGTGAAATGATTTTTCTTTCATCCTTGCTGACTGTTGATGCATTTTGCTGAAGTGGCTCTTTTGTACGTGAGGAAAAAACAAAATACACAGCTAATTATCAGGAGTATATAAATGTTGGAAACCAATAATCTTTATAGTGTTAGTGACTTTGACAAGGTGTGTTTGATAAAGCACCTCCGGTATCGATGTGCTTACGTTATACTTCAAAATATAACTATTTAACAAAGTTCTCGTTTATCATTACCTCTAATATGTGGTAAAAAAATATAAATAACCCCCTTTTGCGTCACTTTGCTTGTTACACAACTTTACCTATGACTTCACTAGCTCTATATAACCAATCGAAATTAACTACTTTCATAAATTACAAACAGTAATGAATGTTACAATCGAGTTTTCAATAATCTCTGTTTTAAATTGACAGATTTTAATTTCTGGAATGAATCATTATAATTTATGTCATTCGCTCCCATATTATTAAATTATTTTTTGTTTCTTATTATTAAATTAAATTATTATTTTTTTTAAGTTAAATTAATTTTTTTGCTTAACTGAATATTATAATAACATTGATAAATTTAGAGACATAATTAGAAATTAAAAAATTATTAGAAAAACATTAATAAATTTAGAAACGTGAGTAATTTAAATGAATTTTATAAATCGCAAAAATGATTGAAGGAAAATCATCGTATCATTTTGGAAACCACATATAATAAATTAAACTATCGAGAATTTTATATAGTTATCCCTTATCAGTCTTTTATTAATCACTGTTTACGGTTTTCAGAAAACAATTTAAAATTAAACTTTTCCAACAGTTTGTTATCATTAATTATAGGAAGATAAAATGTACACATAGAAATATTATTTATTGATGGGTATGTTTATATAAAAGAGGAATTTACCAAACATACTTTCGAATGCGCCGACCGATTGGCTGAGTGGTTAGCGTTCCTGACTCCTGAGCTGTTGGTCCCGGGTTCGAATCCCGGCTCGGGCATGGATGTTTCTTTCCTTCTCTGTTCTTTCTTCTGTGATGTTGTATGAATGTAGCCCGCCCTATAAACGGGTTTGTGGTGGTATGGCGCGGGCAACACTACACGCCTCCGTGACTTGGTTCCACACGTGCTCGCTGGGTAACGATAAATGAGTAGTAATTTCTGGTCTGGTTGTGGCATAGGGTTCAGTCACCCTTGTGTGCCCGCCATTGGATAAAAAAAATTCGAATGCATTATATTAAATAAAAATAATTAAAACTTGCTATTTTCGTTTAATGTTTAACTGCAGCAATTATTTCCTAAACACTAGCTCTATAAATGTATTATTTGTCAAATAAAAACAATATAAATTTTTGACTAGATGATCTGAAATACATTAGTTAATCAATTTCATAAAATGTGTTTTTCTAGTGTACTTATCTTCAAAATTAAACTGAAGCTGAAGCTCTTTAAGAGTATAATTTATAATTGTATAAATTTAAAAGGATAATTTTTCTTGTAAATTAAATACTTACTTACACTTCATAACTCTTATAAATTTTAGAAATGAATCTTTGGCAATTAACTTTAATATTTACCAATTTTTGTCTTTGAAATCGTATACTTTTTCTCAACAGTGCTCAATTTTTAATGCACACACACACACACACTACATATGTATATATACATATACATATATATCATGTATATATATATATATATATATATATATATATATATATATATATATATATATATATATATATATATATATATACACAAACACTGTTTTCCTAAGCAGATTTATCTTTATTAACATTTTTTCTGTTAGAAGTTTATTTATATTTGTGTTTTCATTATTTATCTAAGTGAAAGCAATTAGTTTCATGCTAATTTTTTAATTAATAAAACCATTTTCTTCAGTAAAAATATTTTGTATGAACAGAATATACTTAATTAAAATTTTACTAATGAATTTATTAATTTATAAACATACAACCTATTATTCCTTATAATATTATCAAGAACTAAAGACACTCATGATTCGACATAAAATTATAATATTTCAAGAAAAATCCTGTGATACAGCAAATGCAGCCAAAGTGAAATTTATGCACCTTTATTATCAAAATATGATAGTGCCAGTATAGACTGGAATAAATAGCATTTAAATATATAAAACTATAGCTCATAAGAGATTTCTTCCAAATAAAATTGAATTTTTCCGTTAAAAATAATGTAAACCAATCATGTAGGATATAAACGAGAAAACTTTGACAATTGACGAATTGTTGATTTAAGTAAAATCATGTTTCCAATCTACACTTATTTCCTGTTAATGCGCCTGTTTCGCTGGAAATACATCGGCTTAAATTGCCCTGACTATGCAAAACGAATTTGGAGGCCATGAACCATGAATATTTCCAGTCGCATCGAGATAAATCACTGAAGGCTTCTCCCATTGCTTCGATCGATCTTCCCGAAATAAATGCCTCCTCAAAGCATTAATCAGGGGACTTAGGAATCTTTAACCGGGTTGAATAAAATATCTGGAATTGTGAAATTATCTTAAAATGAAAATGTGTACAGTTCTAGTTTGGGATCTCGTCTTCTGCATTAATTAATAAGTGCGTTATATATTCTAATTAAAACTGCTTTGAATAATCAGGGATTAATTTGAATAATATTCCATGAATAGAGAGCTGATACTTTGTTTAATTTAAATAAAGATCTATCATTTTATTAAAATATTAAAAATATGGAAAAAGTCTACTCATTTTTAAATATGAAATCGTAAAAATATTAGTGAAAAAAGTGTTTTAGGAAAGAATTTTCCTAAATGGGAAATTATTCTATTGTTATTTTAATTTTTGCCACTACAGTATTAGATTTATATATGAAACAATTTCAAAATTCGTTTTAAAAAATTAAATTGGTGATAATATTTAATTATTTACCGTGAAAAACTGCTGTTGTTGTTTCTAAGCCCAGATGGTGTAACTAAGCAAAACCAACTCCATAAAACCAAAAATCATTAAAAAGTCCAAAAATAAAATAGGATTCTCCAAAATCCCTTTCACAACCTCTTCACTGCGTGTTTGAAATCGTATGATGTGAATCAAGGGTTCGAAAATATGATACTAGTGTCCCAAATCCAAAAGCATCCGAAATACTTGTGAAGATAAATACCAGATACTATTGTGTCAATTATCTCCAAAGTGCTGCCTCTAATAAATATCTAATCACTGAGTAGGTTAGATTAAACTGTGACAAATACTGTTGTTTGTTGTTGTTTCATATCCCTGATGGTGTTGCTAAACTAAACCATCTTCATAAAACCATAAATCATTAAAAAGTGCAAAAATAAAATAGGATTCTCCAAAACCTCGTTTACAGTAAAATTCAGACAATCAAGAATATTTTTCTGGGAGACCTGATCAGCCTTGGACCAGTGACACTCCAGAAAGACTTTCTGGCCCTGTTGAGAAGAAAGGGACCTCATGTGGCCACTCAAAAAACGTGAAACAGCAGTCTGCTGTATCCTAAGGATACTGAGCTAGTGCCACCAACGAGGTTTTTCCCAAAGTACCAAGAGTGGGCAGGCAGATCTCTTCAAATTGCCTTTAATTCCATCTTTTTAATACTGGAGATTTCCGAAAACGTAAGAATAGCGTTGCTCTGCATTGTGTCAGCAGTGGCAGACTTGACTAAGCTATCTGTAATTTCATTACCACTACGAAAAACTTACTTATAGAATAAATTTTCATCCATAATTTTTAAGTTATTCACAAAATATGCAGTAAAACATCTCAAAATCAAATCTTGCAAATTTTTCGAAGTTAAATATTTTTTTAAAAGTAATATTCAGAATTACTTATTGTGATAAATTTTGAAATTATTTTATTTTAGACTATACAATTAAAGAAGACCGGTTTGATTTGGTTTATCACAAAGGATTAATTTTTGTGTCACTCAATTAAAAATTTTTATGACATTTTTTTATATGAAGTGCTTCAGTGTCTAAAAGCACATTAACTCTAATTCAATAGTGTATGTGTAAGTGACTTTTATTTAAGAGTTAAAATTCCTTTTTAATTTTACTAAATTAATTTGAAAAGATGGAAAAAATTATTTGAATTAAAATACTTTTTTATTTTTTTAGAATTATTAATTTTAAAACCTACAAATAAATTCTAAATTATATATTCTCAATAAGCATATAAATCATGTAGTTCCATAACAATACATAATAAATAACATGCAAAACATCTCGGTGTATGTGGTTTTATTATTTAACTCAGCTATTGGTTAAAAAAAAGATTCCTTTTTTACTGAGATTGTGAGCTTAATAAAACATAAATATTAATAAGTATTTGTAGCGCCCTCTATCTGCAGCGCCACCCATGGCATCGTCAACGAGAAGGCAGTCCCTCTCCAACAACCGACGGTATGAGACATGTCCATATGACTCTCATGTTTATTTTCTTTTCTTCAAATTTAAATGTTTTAGTTGTTATTTAGTATTATTTGTAGTATCTGTGTGTATCTGTGTTGTGCTCAAATTGTACCTAAAATTGTAATAAAATATTTTGAGCTATTTAAGGAACTTATTTCTTTGTTCCTATTAAACCAGCTACATGCTACACGCTACATATTTAATATATTTTTGCAAAATTTTACTGTACATAACTCTATAAATTTTATGTACTATCATGAACAAAATCATCTGGTTGTGCATTCACTTCGAAATCAAGCTTGAAAACAGTCTGTTGAATATGTCCTGAAATAAATTAACTTAATAAAATCAAAACTTGTTCTTTGTCATGAGATTAAGCTGTTACCAAGCAATGTAAGGCAAAAATAAATTGCGATAAGTAAAATATTGCTGGTGTTTATCATGATAAATATACAGTCAAGTATATTAATCACATGGTCAACCAAACATAGTCAATAAGAAAAATCCGTAGTGCAGTTTTATTTTTTATGTAAGTAATATTGGCATGCATTGTAATATTTTTCTAATAAACTCTCTTATTGCTAATTATGTTTTTCAATTCATCTTAATAAATTCAAATTCTAAATAAGCTTACCTTGAGCAGGTTTTTAATTTCTTTATTAACATAGGATATACTTAAACAGGACAAGACAAATAAAAGGACAAGAAATGGAACAAAGAACATCTACATCGCTAGGTGCAGAATCTTATTCTGTTTGTAAGCAAAGATATTCATGCAGTGCGCCCTCTATTGACATATAGTTGCAACATGCATGTATTGATAGATGGTATCATTTTTCTGTGCATCAAGCGCAACCTAACACATACGCTTAATATACAAGTTTTTTCAATGCTTATTCAATTTCTTTAAAAGAAATATTTTTTATGAAAATTAGCATTACTTATATTTAGAAGAAAAAAAAACAGAAAATTATATATACCAAGGACAATCTAAAGTAAAAAAGTGAAAATCCAAATCGTCATCTTATTCGGAAATCCAATTCTTAAAGAAAAAATTATCTTAGCCATTTTCTCTATACATACTCTTGTTAAATCTTTTTTTTTCTAATGCCAGGCTGTCCTTAAGCCTTTGCCTTATTCAGCTCTATAACGAACGAAAAAAGGACACTTCATATAGGGGGCACCTAGTAGGTGTGCCATCTACTCCTCGTAAGTGAAGTGACAAAGAAAGACACAAAGAGAGAAAGAAGCATCCACGCCCGAACCATGATTCGGACACAAGACCTACTGCTTCAAAGATAGAGATGATAACCATTCTTCTATCGGTCGGCTCTCTGGTTAAATTTGTTGGTCAAGATTTTAAAATACATCAGTTTATTGTTATTAAGAAAAAGAATTATGGGAAATCTTTATAAAAGCAAGTTTGCCAAACCTCAAATCGAATATTCTTCACAAATTTAAACATTTCCTTTCTAAATAATGAATTTATTCTTTCTTTTTACATAATTTTGACAAGATTCTGCATTATGATTTTTTGCTTTCATCATCTTTGAATAAAATAGCTTCTTAGGATTCGATAAATAATTTATACAATTTCCAATCGGCTAGCTTTCATGGAAAAATGAGTTCAATGATTTTATAAATGGGTTTTGTCAGGAGAATGTAACGGGTAATTTATAATATCACTGTTCAGAAACATAACAAAAGTCAGGATTTGCAATACATAACAAGATCTTAAATATTGAAAAATGAATTGATTCTTCCGTAATTTTAGCATACTACATAATTGTTAAAATTATTTTTCACACGTATTCAATAATGTTCAAATTAATACATGTGCACTAAATTTCTTATTCATATATAATCTTCTAAAATTCCTTGTCGGTATATCTCAAGTTTACATTTTAAAAATTACCCCTCTTTTCCCTCTTTTTTGCCCCTTTTTTCAGATATTTTAATGAAATTTAAGGACAGCTTTATAGTCGAAATGTAATTAATTTTCATATATACTTAAACCTCGAAGATAATTGGAGCCCTAGACCAACTCTTCTTTGGCAAGCATTATATAATCTTCATTTCATGTCACTAGCTTTAAATGTTACTAAATTTCAATATAAAATTATAAAACTTCGTTATTAATCTATTGAACGAAGACATGACTTAACATTAGTTGTTTCAGGATTAAGTTTCCGGGACTTATAATAGAGCATCTTGAAGGTGAAATTTTAACTCTTAACAAGATTCGTCGTTGCTATGGTGTTCATTTCCTCAACGCATCCAGGAAGAAATTTTCATAAATCTAAGTTAAGCCGTTTGCTAACGATATAGCAATATTCACACATTTAAAGGTTATCTAAGTTCTTTATCAATCTTTTCAGAGATTTTTGAAAAGATACTATTCATATAATATTATCGTTCCTGCAATATTTAACATTGTTAATTTACTCTTTAAATAATATTCATAATAATTACTCTTTTAATTTATATTAACTTATTCCTTAATAAACCTTCACACAGTGTGGACTTTAAGCATTGTGGAAAATATAAACATCCACAAACCATGTCACAAATTTGTAAATACATCTTTTGTTTTCAAGAATTATAGTGCAAAACTTATCATTTTGGAATGCTTACACAATAAAAAGCCAAATATTATTTAAAATATCTTTTATTTTTTGCATCTCATATGCTTAATTGCTTTAGTAAAACATATATATATATATATATATATATATATATATATATATATATATATATATATATATATATATATATATATATATATATATATATATATATATATATATATATATATATATATATAAAAGTTTAATTTATAAGCTTCAAGTTAAAAATATGAAATAAAGTATAATTAAAAAATGTGAATGAGTATATCATTTTGAGCAAAATATTAAGCTTTTAGCTATTTGAACTGCTTAAGCAACTGTTTGTTCTTATAAAATCTTTCAAACCCAACAATTTGTTGTTTTTATTATCGTAAATAATAAATTATTAGTTCAGAAATATTTAGCAATTATTGAATCAATTAATAAATGCGCATACTTTTGAATAGATGTAATCTTAATAATTTAAATGAAAATTTCATTTAAGCATTCAATGAAACTTTTCATTTTTAACTTGTTCTGCCACTACGAAATAGAGAAAAATTTTGGTTTCCCTTCTCAAAAGAAAATATTTCCGAAAATAATTTCCCATACTCATTTCAACTAAAAATTCATCTAAGAAAGATTATTAATCTTACATACCCTGAACGAAGGCGGTGTGTTAACGTCCCTAGCTTCGAAGCAGTATGTCCCGAGTTCGAATCCTGGTTCGGGCATGAATGTTCCTTTCTCTCTCTGTGTTTGTTCTGTACCCTTTCACTTTCGGGGCGAAGATGGCAAACGCAATGGGGGCCTCACTGAATAAGATGCCACCACATCCCCCTTGTTGCACTAAATAGGTATTTCCGAAATGGAGCCGGGCATTAGAATATATTTTTACATACTCATTTCAATTAACAATAAATAAACAATTATATCTCAGGTGCAATTTTTATATAAGGGGTTTTAAAATTCAATAGTTCTAATTTATATTTTTCCAGGAAAGTATAATACTTTCAAACTATATTCATCTGATATTATACAAACTCGTTAAAAAATAAACTAATACATCTTAAATCAACTAAATATATTTGTATTGAAAGCTATCAAGATCTCAAACTGTTGATAATATATTATCTCTTATTTAGCATTTTTAGGTATTCAATTCCACAAAAAAATCACATAAAATATATAAAAATGAAAAATAATTAAAATATATGAAAGAAACCCTATTAAAGACCATTTATTCCATATTTTTTCTCCTTCATTTTTACACAGATAAAAATATTTAATAATTTTTTCTGATAATTTCTATTTTAAAAATTATTTGGTATTCTTTATGATACATTCATTGCTTCATATTTTAATATATAATTTATTCGCTTTTAAATATAAATTGAAACAAATTATATAAACATACGATAAAATTATAGCAATGATGAATTTGAAGCTTGCAATTTACCCCATTACTGAATGATTTTATATTGAGTAATAATAATTGGTGACATTAATTTTCCCTCAAATCTTATCATTAATTTATCATAAATAATTTCTTAAAATAATATTCTTCATTTTTTTATAAAACTTGATTTTTTATTGTTTTAGGATCATTTCTTTTAAATATATAATTTTTGTTTAATCTTCGAAAATTTCTGAATTCTTAGTTCACTGATTAAAATATTCAAAATAAATAGTGTGATTCTTAAAATGTTTTTTTGTGTTAAATATAACCTTTTTTTACATCTAGAAGCTTATGCAAGAAGCAGGTAAAGGAAGTTTTTATCGAATTGAATCATTCATACAATACGAAATAAAATCAATCATTTGTTATGTGACGTATACATTAAACAAACAAAATATACTACTGTACAGACACTTGTAGTTTGCTGTTGCTTTGAGGTAAAAATCTTGTAGCCAATAATTGAAAAAGCATCAAAGTTTTTTCCCTTTAAGCCATGTTGTATAAAACTCGATAGCTATTGCGTGCAAGAAAAATGAAATGAAGAAGTCTTAAATTTCTTCAAAAAACCTATTAATCTTATTCTATAGGTTCACTTAAACTTACTCTTCACTCAAACTTTTTCTATATATTGGTTCATAATTATAAATAATAATAAAAATAATTAAGTAACTATATAAGAAAGTTTGCACTTTATATCTCAAAGGGAAAAAATTAATTAGTCAATATTATTTAAAATTTTTATGCCAAGTATCATTTCATAATCACGGTATACAAAAATATGGTTTAAATTTTACAATGCATAAACAATTCTGAAAATATATAAACAATAATAAGAGAATACTAAACATATTTATAATTGATTTAATCCCTCTCTCTTTCTTTTTACTTATCTCACTACCATGATTATTCAACCGAGGGTATGGTATGCTTTACAGATTCAAAATCCACATTAGAAGCCATATGCAATGGTAAAACTACAATAACTCAAGACATTCATGCTCTTCTCTGCCAAATTAACAAGCCATGCACACTCCAATGAATCCCTGCCCATATTGGTATTGAAGGGAATGAGTGTGCTGACATCCTTGCAAAGGAAGCTCGTGTTTTGGACCAGCCCAGCGCAGTAACTTTCGTTGATGCTAACGCAGCCGCCCGACGTA
>CM075861.1:29110872-29159710 GCA_037975125.1 Latrodectus hesperus
TATTTATACCGAAAAGATCTCTCCTGTTAAGTTGTTTATTATATCATTTGCAATTTGCTTCCATTCAATTGCACTCGCTAGTTCCCTGTAATTTAATTTCTCTTAATTATGCAAGCTTATTAAGCAACTGAATCTATTTATGCTGATCAATAATATATCAATATTTATATCAATAATTTTTATATCAATATTTATACTTATGGGAAACTTAAAAGCTTTCACTTGGAATTCAAGAAAGCAAGAGATATAAGTTTAACTTTAAACAAAGTGATAGTGTGAGTCTTTGCTTGTTGATATTTTCTATTAGCATTCGAATGGAAAAACTCACAAATGATAACTCTTTTTTAATTGCGTCCGGTCATAACTAAATCCGTTTTCTAACATATCTGACTGTAAAATTTGCTTCTAAAAAAGAAAATTAAATTTATTTTATAAAAGATTTAATAGATCTACCAATTTAAAGATCGAAACTCTAACAGATTTCTTGCTTTAAGTGATAATTGATTGGAAATAAAATTGCTTTCATTAATAAAAATTGCAATTATTATACTGGGAATAATGAAGAAATTCAGAATTAATTATTTTTATTTCAAAATCCAGGATATAAATCTTTATAATTAATCATGACGGCTCCTAGTATACCGAGATTCATAATAAGTTCTTAAAAGTTGAATTTATATTGGAATCATGTTGTTGTTGTTGTCGTGTGCCAGTTAGGCTGGCAATATGGGGTGCGCTGCTCCACTTTTTCAACTGAACCCTATTTTGGTGTGGAGTCCAACTTCCTCAGTACACACATGCCATAGGGACCCGTTTATAGGGTAGGCAACCATTCACACCTCATTCATACAAGGAAAGGACAAAAACAGCATAGATAGAGAGAGAAAGTACATCCATGCGTGAACCAGGATTCGAACACAGGACCTTCTTATCCGTAGTCAGGCACGCTGACCACTAAACAAGTTGGTCGGCATATAGGAATCATAAAATCAGCATTTAATTTAAAATTAATTTTATTTAAATGATTCTCTATTTTCTGCTTTCTAATCTAAAAACTAAAGTAACATATATAGACTTGATAACATATATAGTCATTGATTTAAATATAATTTTATTGAGCTGAATATTTCAAGAAAGGTGATCAAAACTATGATAATTATCAAAAGGCTTGTTTCTAAGCATTCTTTTGTCAGATCTAAATCTCATTTTTGAGCACAATGATTCTGATATGAATATAACATTTAACTTGGAAACATCAATACATTTTTATTTTAAAGTCGCAATATTTGATTTTCAATGGCAATACAATAAAATTTTATGAAGGATACAATTAGTGAAATTGTATCGCAGGGTCTAATTGGAAGAAATAGTTGCATTCTCATAACAGTCAGGAAAGATAAAAGAAGCTGAGTTTCACAAGCACTTCAGACAGTACCCACTTGAGAAATATTAACATATATGAACGTAACGACGCTTTCGCAGTCCAGACGCTTTATTTAAAATTACTACCAACTTACGTTCAGTAGATTTTCCGTAAGATAAGTCATATGAACAACAATTAACGTGGATACTTTGGTCGTTATGAAGCAAATATGCTTGTCGACGCAAAGCTTACTTAAAAGAGGCATTTGATTGGACATCTGTATACACTATACACTGAATTACTTTATTATGAGGATTCCCACTGGAGAAATATACCTCGAAATGAGATAATATTGAAAAGTAAATAACTCTTAAAAAATAATTAAAATTTTTCCACTTAAGTTTTATTTTTTGAACCTTAATAATTATCACTTTATATTAAAATTGCAACAAAAATAAAAAAATAATTTACACACTTCATATAAGAGATCGAAATTCGTATTTAAGAGCATTAACCTTTTTTTTCACTTTCAAGTTTCCAAAAATATTTTCCTCAAAATATTTTCATGACAAAAATTGTTCTTCACCAGCATATATTTCAGAAGCTAAAGATTTAAAAAATCATTAATAGTTAAGTGTGTTAGTTAGTTTTGAAAAAATAAATGTGGTTACGCTTATCTGTTTTATCCTACATATCATTTATAACGTTTAATAAGTACATTTTATTAAATGTTATTCCACCCGCCCTATCTAGTGGTCAGAGTGCCTGACTACGGATAGGGAGGTCCTGGGTTCGAATCCCGGTTCGGGCACGGATGTACTTTCTCTCTCTATCTATCCTGTCTTTGTCTTTTCCTTGCATGAATGAGGTGTGAATGGTTGCCTACTCTATAGACGGGTCCCTATGGCATGCGTGTACTGAGGAAGTCGGACTCCACCCCAAAATATGGTTCTGTTGAAAAAGTGGAGCAGCGCACCCCATATTGTCAGCCTAGCTGGCACACGACAACAACAACATTAAATATTATACTTTAAAATTACATTTTGTATCAATAAGAAAATCAATGCTATTTTCACATGATATTCAATATTAAATATGCAAAAATAATTATCTTTCTTAAATTTTTTTGCAAATCAGATAACTTAATTATTCAAAAATAATAAAGCAAATTATAATACTATGGATAATTCATTGATGAAAGTTTAAATGTTGATATCAAGTACAAGTATAAATGCAAACTTTTCGTAAATATATGGATCTGCTTTTAACAACAAACTTAAAGACAGAGAGCTGGAAAGTAGGAATAATGTACGTGAAATTTTAAAAGGATTTTCGTGTCCGTAGGAGATTTCTATTTAAGGAGATTTCTGTCTCCGATTCTTCCTCAGTACATGAATCGGTCTTTACACCGGCTTTCGTATAATTTGTATGAACTCATGCATACAATTTAATTTCAAGTGGATGTTTAATTAAAAAATTTGATGGATGAAGAAGCAATTAAATCCTTTATTGGTAAGATAGTACTGAGCCTAATTTACCTTTTTAAGGAGGAATTACTTAAAATAATGGTTAACAGTCACGTAACACTTTTGGAAGAAGGAAACAAAAATTATTCTAGATACATATCCAAATAGTTTTTGTCAAAGAATTTTACCATGAATAAAATGTTATCCTATTTGAACTATTTACCAGATTTTGCAATAAATTTCTTAGTTTTTTCTTCCTAGAATTTAAATAATTATTCATGGTCATTTATTTTATAAAACAGTTTAACATCATTACATGTCGACCGTCCTGTCTAGTGGTCAGAGTCCCTGACTACGGATAGGGAGGTCCTGGGTTCGAATCCCAATTCGGGCATGGATGTACTATCTCTATCTATCCTGTCTTTGTCCTTTCTGTGTATGAATGTGTTGTAAATGGTTGCCTACCCTATAAACGGTAGGCAACCATTTACATGGCATGTGTGTACTGAAGAAGTCGGACTCTACACCAAAATATGGTTCAGTTGAAAAAGTGGAGCTGCGCACCCCATATTGCCAGCCTAGCTGGTACACTACAACAAAAACAACACATCATTACATAAACGGGGAATAATTTTAATAATAATTTTCATACCCGTTACTCTACATATATTAAAAACGCTATGGAATAGTTAGGTATGTAATTTCTGAAAGTAAATGGGAATAAAAAATATTGTTTCTGTCTTACTTTTTAAATAAGTAATTGCATACTATCCGCTAAAATAAAAATATTCTGCATTTTTTATGTTGTTGCAGCTTATCCTCTTTAAAAGTCTGACATTTGTCAGATCAACTCCAATAAATTGTTGACAGTCAGAAAGTCGATGACTGTCAGGTGATCTGAGGATAAATCCTCCTTAGAAAGTCGGAGGCAATCCAGAATATGTTTCGGTGAGGCTGGATAGTGATATCATTTTTTACAAGTGGAATAAATTTTTGTACCACTTTCAAACGATAAACATTTTAGATGTCCACTTGATAATTTGGCCAAGGCAATCTGAGATTTTCGGTCACATTTTATTTCCAGGAGCTGTTCCAAAGTACCGTTGGTGCGTGGGTGGAGTTTGCCATATTGAATTTAGTCTAAAATTTTCATTAGAATGAAGTTCCTGATATGTAAGTGATGATCCAATGGCGTATCTTCCTCACTGCCCTCTTTGGTCAGTCTATCTGCGGTCACATTGCCATTAATACTTACATGGGATGGAATCCATTGGACATGTACATCATGCTTTTGGGAGATCATTTTCAATTTGAGCAGAATAGATATACTTTATAAAAATGTATACTAAGATACAAAATTAATTTTATATTAAAGTTCCTTTAAGTTGAAACTTTTAAAGTGGAAAGGCAATAATATAACCAAAAATTACGAAATAATCCCGCAAAATGTTCAGGCACTTTATATGTAACGATATATAGAGTGTCCGGATATATTCCTTTTATTATGTAACTGATGTCATTTCGTTCTCAATTATGAAAATCCCAGTTTAAAGATATCCTTGAAAATGATAATTATTCACTCATTTATAGCTTGCTTTTCATAGATCTACATTACATGTTGCCGCCCAACTTGTCTATTGGTCAGCATGTCTGAATGCGGATAAGGAGGTCCTGGGTTCGAATCCCGGTTTGGGCCTGGATGTACTTTCTCTCTCTATCTATCCTGTCTTTGTCCTTTCCTTGTATGAATGAGGTGTGAATGGTTGCCTACCCTAAACGGGTCCCTATGGTATGTGTGCACTGAGGAAGTCGGACTCCACACCAAAATATGGTTCAGATGGAAAAGTGGAGCAGCGCATCCCATGTTGCCAGCTCGCACACGACAACAACAACAATACATGTTTCATTATATAATTGATATCCATTGTTATTAATCTCTGAAAGTGTGCTATGTATGAATCACAGAGTATTTTTCAGATTTTATCGCTAGTATCACACTGTGTTTTCAGAACTAATAATTTTAGAATCTTCTTATGTTTCATCACGCGGTACCGTAGAATTTCATTCTGCTTATATTACAACAAAAATTACGTAATGATATTCAACTTATAGCTAGATATTGGATTTGTACGGATGCTGTTTCTATAAAAGTGCAAAGCATTGCCCTAATTCTTGATGCAAAACATCAAGAACCTTCAAATAAATTTGCAGGATCTCGGAACTAAATCGGCAAATTATGTATTGTTAGGTTTTATTAAATGTATGAATGTGGCCCACCCTATAAACGGGTTTGTGGTGGTATGACGCGGGTAACGCTACTCGCCTCCGTGACTTGGTTCACAGGCGCCCGCTGGGTAACGACAAATGAGTTGCAATTCCTGGCCTTGTTGTAGCATAGGGTTCGTAACCCAAGTGCCCGCCATTGGAAAAAAAGTTTTTTTTTTAAATACTATAAAGTTTATGTAAACTGATATCAACATAGAAAATATCGGTACTTTTCAATTATAACCTCGCTTTTGATCCTAAAGAAATTGTATATTCTTTACTGAGCAGAGAAAATAATATAAATATATGATGATAATATAACGTTGATATAATGATTGTAATAGCTCAAAAAATGTGTTATTATAAATCTAATATATTCCAATCGAATTTTTTATACAAAAAGAGACTAATAAGTGATAAACAATGGCAAACAAGTTAAATGCTAAACAAAGGTAAAGCTAATTGGTACAAAATATTGCTTAGTGATAATTTTGTAGGTTAAAAGGTGTATTACGGTAAAAAATCGCCGAAGGAAAAACAGCCAAATACAGCAAAATTCAATTTTCTTTCATTGAGAAAAAGGTACTATTCTATTATATTTAGCAAATGATCACCGATGCGATTGCTAAGCAGTTTTCGTCTGAAATAAACACTGGCGTTTAAATAAGTATCGTCAAAAAGTGATTATTATTTACGTTATAAAATGTATACAAATGTTTGTATTATTTTTTGCAGTTTCCAAAAACGTAAAATTTTTTAAACAGTACACCATGCATGCAGATGCAATATTTACCTATTTATCTAGTAATTTACGATTTTTTTCTTTCTCGTTACAGTGAATATCGTACGGAGATATAATGGAAAAATACCAAAATATCTATATGAATGGTGCTTTTCAATTGAATTATATTTTGATTCTTTAAACTCAAAATTTAAGTATCCTTGATGTTTAGAAATAACTGCTCGTATTTTTAACAAAACATACAAAATGTCAAGTTGTGATAGGGATTAATGAAAAATGACTAAGTCAAATTGAAGATATTATATTATCTTCAGGACTTAAAAATACATATACGTGTTATAAAATTATTTTTATAACCTATTTGGCAGTGATTGCGTGGCACGTCGAGCCTGTTTACAACTTAAATGATTTAATATCCTCATTTGAATAATAATTCAAAAAAATGTTTTTTTTTACTCGTATGTGTGTTTTATTAAAAATGGATTGATCTTAGATTTATTCAGAAAATGACAAATAAAAACTATACTATAGATATCAGTAAATGAAGCAGAATTATAATTGTGTTCAATAAGAATGGACAAAGTTTGCCATCTTTTACATTTATCTGTTCATTTCGCTAATAATTTTTATCTATTTCGCTTTACATATCAAAGATGAAGTTAGTTAGATGATTTAGTTGGCTTATATATATGCAAAAGCATTCTGATGTTTATGTGAATGGCAACCAGTTTATTTTTAGAACATTATTATCAGAAAATGAAAGTTATGTTTAAGGGGTTTTTTTACCAAAGGCGGGCACACAAGGGTGACTGAACCCTATGCCACAACAAGACCAGAGACTGCTACTCATTTGTCGTTACCCAGCGGGCACCTGTGAACCAAGTCACGGAGGCGAGTAGCGTTACTCGCACCATACCACCACAAACCCGTTTATAGGGTGGGCCACATTCATAAACATCACAGAAGAAAGGACGGAGAGAACAGAGAAGGAAAGAAACATCCATGCCCGAACCGGGATTTGAACCTGGGACCAACAGCTCAGGAGTCAGGAACGCTAACCACTCAGCCAATCGGTCGGCAGTTATGTTTAAGTTTCACAGTGTAAAATAATAAATAAAATTTTGGTTATCGAGATTTGCGTGGTTGTGATTTATTTTAATAAACCTGTTTTATTTTATTTTTGGACGAAACATTTTGGTGGCCCTGAAAAGATACGAAAAGAGGGTAATCGTGATTATTAAAAAGTAAATTAATTAATTAAACTTGATATTATGGCTACTGAATATATACATTGAGAAAACGAAAGTCTATTCGCATTGCGTTCGTGTATACTGTAAACCGTTTAATGGAGGAGTTCGAAAAAGAAGCGCCGGATAGCAAAATTATAAAAACGAAATGCTCAACTTTAGATCGTATTTATAGTTAATTAAAAGTTTGTGATGATATAACTTCGAATAGCATCGGAACAGATGAAGATTTCGCAAAGGAATATGATAAAATTGAAGAATATCGAAAGAAATAGGATTTAATCAGAGTAGAAAATGAAAACATCTTTAATAAAATGTTTTCCGACAAAGTAGCTGAATCAGTAATTTCATCACCAAATGAAAAACGAAAAATCCGCCTACCAAAAATTGAATTGTTATATTTTGGTGGCAATTTTATATACTATTTAAGATTTTGGAGCCCATATTTCAAGGAATACATACTGATGAAGATTTGGCACCGGAAGATAAATTTCAATATTTATTGCAGTGCATGGTGCCAGGAAGTCGAGCTCACGAAGTTATTGAAAGTTTTCTTCCAACATATGAAAATTATGAAAAAGTAATTGAGGTTTTATAGAACAGATTTAGGAGAGAAGAATTGTTAACAGAATTTTCTGTCCGCGAGTTATTACATCTTGTTATACAGAATACAACAGAAAAAAGGAGTAGGTCAAGTATTTCTTATTTGTATGATAAATTAGAATCCCATTTAAGATCCTTAGACTCAATAGGACTAACAAGTAAAAAATATGAAGCTATTTTATTCTCTCTTGTTGAATAATGTTTACTCGAAGAATTATTAAGAGTTTGGCTGCGAAATCTAACACAATTATCAGCAGGAAATGAATTAACGGACTATTATAAGAATAAGCTTAAGTATTTGATGCTGCATGTAAAGAAAAGGGAAAATTTTCTCCCAATGGCGGATTAGAAAAAGGTTTGAATGTTGTAGATACAATTCCTTCAATATTGATGAAATTTAGAGGAAATAAAATTAGAATCATATATATATTTCTGTTACAAAGAAACATCATACAAATTCCTGCCACAGTGGAACACAAGTTGTTCTATGAAATTTATAACACAGTGAACTGCATTAAAATGTAAAAGACAATCACTCAAAAGTTAAAAATTACGATAACCAAAAAGATAATAAAAAGTTAGAAAAGGCTAAAGAAAAAAGTACCGAAATAGTCACAACTAAGTGTGATAGAAAAGTTATAGGGTCAAACGATATGAAATTTAAAGTTTCACTTTTATTCTCAATTGATATTTCATGTGGAACAAATAAAATATTTTGATTTTGTTATATCTTTGTAAAATCAAAAGGTGGGAGTGTCCCGACTGTTGAAGACAATTTCTGAAATGGAAAAAAAATTTTATGTTTTACTGAGTGGTAACCATTTTTTTTAGAATATTATTATCAGAAATTGAAAGTTATGCTTAAGTTTCACAGCGCAAAATAATAAATAGAATTTTGGATTTCGAGATTTGCGTGGTTGTGATTTATTTTAATTAACCTGTTTTATTTTAATTTGGACGAAACACTTGCAATCGGTATAGAATCAGGTAACCCTTGGTTTGGTGAAACATTTGACGATACATCTTGGTGATAAAATTCATGAATTTCTGATAATTAGCTTAAGCCTACCTTTGTATAGCGACCATGTTGTTAGTCGCATGTTGGCGACTATCTTAGCGTCGAAACATTTGCAAAAAAATCAAGGGGTACCCGATTAGAAACTTTTAATGAACTCTTAAATACAATAAATTTTGGATAAGCGGAAAATGAACACCATAAAAAAATGAATGAAGAGGAAATGAAAATTTTAGTGAATGTCTCAACTACCCATAGATTACTTTCTATTTTGTGTACTAGCTATTTAATTCTAAAGTTTTAAAAAGAATTCTAATTCTGTTTCAAGGAAATAAGCAAATTCGTTGGGTCAATACCTCAATTTCTGTTCAGAAAATACCTTTCAAAATAATGTAATATTTTATATTCTTCACGTATAATTCTAAGTTTTTCACTTTTAAAAAAATGAAGAAATTAGTAGGATAAATCCCCCAAATTGTGTGTGTGTGTGGTAACCTATCATTTTTTATCTCCAAACTGAACTCTTATTTTCGAAATGGGAAATTTCGCAAAGTCAACCGAACTGAAACATTGCACAAAAATTTCAAACACTGTTGCCACTTTAAAATATATATGTATATACTACGCAAAAATTTCAGTCAAAAAAACTTGAATTTGTGAAAGACACAAAAATGAAAATTAGTCTTGTTCTAAATGATTTGAAAACTAATTATTTAGAACAACGAGTAATTGCCATAATTTTGAAAATTTTTATACAAACGGAAAATATTAAAATTAAAAAATTCTTCTTTAGGTAAAAATCATGGATGGATTTTTCTCATCGCCAACGCGACACTCAGATATTCATTGGTAAACTTCGCCTTGTTAATAACCACTCGAAGAATGCGATTTGAAGTCAGGAAGCAATTTCGTCGACAAGTCGTATTTACAATTAATTATGTGTGACGTAGATTCTGACGTCATGGTTATTTGAAACCAATGAGAATTTTAATCAAGTGACATAATCATGCTCTCAAGCAGAATGAAAAAAAATAACCGCATTAAGGTTAAAAACTAAGCTATTCCAAAAAACAACAAAAATTCATCCAACAAAATGCAAAATTAAAGAAAATGATTTTAAAATAATTTTACAACCTTAATAAATAATAAATAAATTTTTAACTGGCTCAGCATTTAATCCTTAACATGAGAGCTTCCATTTTTACATTATATATCAAATAAATTCTTCTAATTTTTTCTTTCTAACGATTATAATAAGTAATATTTTCGGACTATCCCATCGGATTATCTTCATGCCGTTATACTTAATAACTTTCATCTATCAAAGGTTCTCCTCATAAATCTGATAGAAGAAAAATAAATAAATAAATTATATTCCTTTTGTTAGTATAAGAATACATTGATTGAAAAAAATCCCTAATGAATGTCACATAGAAAAATATACTAAAAATATGAATTTCAAATTATAAAGCAAATGAATCGTATATTTATTGTTCTATCAAGTATATACTTCCCTTCTCTTTAATCAATTTTTATAACACGAAATTTTACTTATCCTTTTTTTAATTTCCTAAACTTATTCTCAAAAACTTATCAAACATTTCTTATCTTTTTACTAAGTAATAATATTTTGATTAATAATTTATGAATTTTTAAATTAAATAAATTAATTTTATGTCTTACTAATTTTATTTTTATTATAAAAAATATAAATAATAAAAAAATTACTTTATTTTAAATTTTGTACTAGAGAAAAACTTTTTTAAAAAAACAAAATCTTCCATTACTTCAGTTATATGGAAGTGTAAATATGCAATTTTTAGAGCTAACGCCGAAATTCAGGAAAATGCAGGAAGTAAACAACTCAGCTCAGCTCATAAATGGTTGTAAAAGCGGAATATGTGTGAGCTCATTAGTAGCAGAATGCATCTTGTCTAAAGATAAGAAACCTAAATTATTACGAGAGCCAAATGTGTTTAAGCAAATGGTAGAAATTGAAATAAACGTATCTGTCTGGAAAGGATAGAAATTCTTTTATCATTTAATGAGAGAAAATTCTATTAGTTAAAAAAATTACAATGCGTAATGTGATTTCTGATAAATTGTTGTTTTAAGAGTTATATATGAGAATATAAATCAGTATTCAGTGAAAAGGGATTGTAATAAAAATATAAATGATTCACACATTACGAATTATAAAAATATATCATAAGTAATGATAATTAAGCGTTCATAAATTTAGAAAACTTACTAAGGATTTTAATTAAAAGGATAATTAACGATTTTAATTCATTATTCCAAAAATAAAATGTTTTGTATATTTTTCTCTGCATTTTTCGAAAATCTTTTAATGAAATTTGACAAATAAATGAGTTACATATTCTCTTTGGAATAGTGCAGTGAAAATGACATATTATTTCAACAAATAACAATATATGATTGAAGATAATACAACGGAACTGATAAATAATAATAACATTCAGGCTCTCTGTTGCCTTGTGGTAGTGTAGCTCTTATCTTAGCAGGAGAATGAGGTTCTCAGTTCGATTCCAGCCCCTATTCAACATAGGAAATGGATGTTGTTTTTTTCTGTATGCACGGCCATCAGGGTGGGTGGTAGTGTAGCTCTTATCTTAGCAGGAGAATAAGGTTCTCAGTTCAATTCCAGCCCCTATTCAACATAGGTAATGTATGTTGTTTTTTCTGTATGCACGGTCATCGAGGTGGGTGCTTGAGAGTCTTCCAGGTTTTCTCCCTTACAAGACGCGAATACAACACACTATCTATGAAGTCCTCTAGGAAGACAATTTACTCGATGGATTTTTAAAATGCCTTAAAAATACTTTTAACCTACTAAAAGGTATTAAAAATTATTATGTCTCTGGTATAATGACAGGACAACGCTTTTTAGAGTTTAAGATTCGGTAACATCCACTTTTAACTGTTGTTGTTGGATGTTGCGTTTATGTAAGAGGGATTGCTTAGCAGTTTTTCGGGTTTTCTTTCTTGCGACTCGTGAATGCTACCCAATGTCTATGAATGTCATCCTGGAAAACAATTTATCCTTTGGTTATTAAAATATTTTACAAAATTTTGTAGACTACGAGGTGTCAAATTAATACCTCAAATTCATATTCATGAATCCATAATATAACGAAATCAAGCACACGCCTATATATGATAGAAAACATAATATTCTATGAAAAAAATAAATGTGTATTACATGAACATAATATAGCAAATAATTAAATAAGATTAATTTGACAGATTAAATTTTGAAAAACATTAAATACTAAACTAAGCAAACGACTTTTTATGGTGGAAAAATGATTTTCTGTAGAAAAAAGAACGGTATTATATGAACATAATATAGCTAATAATTAAATAAGATTATTTTAATAGGTGCAGTTTTCAAAAATATTAAATATTATATAAAACAAATGACTTTTTATGATGGAAAACATATACTTATTAAAAAATAAATGCAATTTAGAAAAATATTAAATATTTTATAAAGCAAACTACTTTTTATGATGGAAAACATGATATTCTGTAGAAAAAAAAGAACTGTATTATATGAACATAATGCAGCAAATAATTAAATAAGGTTATTTTAATAGGTGTAATTTTGAAAAATATTAAATATTTTATAAATCAAATTACTTTTTATTGACCAGTGACTATCTTTTTGGAGTGGAATTTTACTGTAAACGAGGTTTTGGAGAATCCTATTTTATTTTTGGACTTTTTATAAATTTTTGGTTTTATGGAGATGGTTTAGCTTAGCTACATCATCTGGGATATGAAACAATAACAACTTTTTATGATGGAAAATATGATATTCTGTAGAAGAAAAAAAAGAAATGTATTACATGAACATAATACAACAAATTATTAAATAAGATTATTTTAATACTTGCACAATTTTGAAAAATATTAATCTTCTTCCCTTACTTGAGCATTTTTAGATTTAATTACATTATCGGAAAGTATTATAATAACATATTATTTGATGAAAATAAATATTCTCTATAATATTTTTTCTAAAAATATTTTGCTATTCCAGAGAGATTTTGTGAAGTAATTGTTAATGTAAAGTCTTCATAAGTGGTTATTGACTTTGAGACGACTTTATTCATAAGTGGTTATTGACTTTGAGACGTACACTGTCATAAAAAACGGAAGAAATACAGTAATAATCACTGTTATTTAAATAGCTGTCATAGGAACACTAATGATTACAGTAAGTTTTACTGTAAAATTCAGCTGCAGAAAATCGTTTGCTATTGGGCATGCGCATTTAATATGCGGGATAAAAATTTCTTCTGTTACTGTGACACATGAATCAAATTAATTTCGCCATTTATTTGAACTTGTTTTCGTTTGGTGAAGTTGGTGATATTTTGAGAGTAATTGTTCCTTTAGTTGAATTTCTATTGAAATTTAATCACACCAAATATAAGATAACGTATACTTTTAATATTGCTTATTATGCAAGTTGTTAGCTAACTTTGATTTATATAAATTCTTATAAATTTGAATGAACATTTTAAAAAATTCTAAGCTGAATTTACAAATGATCACATTCACTAGTATTAATTCAGTGTCATTATTTTTTACTTACTTTTTATTAATATTTAAAATATTTTATAGTAGTTTGGTAACATAATTGATTAGTATTTTAACTATCAAATTTTTGACGAAATTACAGTTGTATTTAAGCGCTTCCATTGTTATAAAATTGCTTAGCTATATTTCTTTCGAAATTAAAATTTAATAATAATCTATTGTTATATTCTTTTAGATACATATTATTAAATATATTAACGGAATTTCTATTTTATTTCGTTGTTGAAAATTCCTGATTTTACTTTCATTGTAAAATGATATAATTTATTGTTTATTAACTAAATATAACATATTTTTTATATTTTTTAATACTTTTTTGATTAGAATTTTATTAAAAATATTTATTTTTTAATACAGATCGTTAAATTGCATTCTAATTATGATCAGTAATTCAATTCCATTTTGTAACACTCATTAAAATATTCATTTTTTAGGCATAAAAGTTTGTAAATTCTTTCAATAAAATAATATTACAAATAATGATATTTATTAGAATAAATGGTCTTGTGTTTAGAATTTGCATGAAATGTAAAAATGCATTTCAATAAAAAATGTAATGCTTTTTTAAAATATCTATTTTTTTAAAATCATTATTTTATAACAAATATATAAGAAATATTCCTTTTTTAAATACATATTAGGAAGTACTATTCGAATTAAGGTCATTTATTTAGAAAATGTAAAGCTTATTATTTTATAACCATGATTCGTTTTTTAAATTTATATTACTAATTAGAACATTAATTAAAAGCCTGTTTGAGAAATCTTGTTGGTTGTTTGATATTTATAAAACAAAATTTCAGGCAACACATTTTTTTGTAAAAAATTACATTATTACTGCATATTTTACTTTATTTTATTAAAAAATTGCAAAATTTGTAGTGCCATTTATGATTTATTTACATGTTAGTGAAGGAATCTGAAATTCATAAAAAGAAAAGCTAATTTAAAATTATAATTAAGAAACAAATACATGAGTGAAAACTTTGTAATTTGTTCTTGTTTAACATAATATATTGTGCTCAAGATTTTTCTCTAATACTACTGTGCACATTAAATATTACCTTCCAATATAGTCACACTTTTTAAAAAAGTTTTTAATTATATCTATGTTTTGGGAAAATAAGAATTTACATGAAGAAAGTGTTTGATTTGTACAGGAAGTTTTGAAAATAGAATAATCACAAATAACGTTTAGTAGTAAGACTATTCAGAGTAAAGCTTCTTCATATCAACTTCAGCCATATTTGAAAGCTGGAATAGGTATTGGGAGAGAGAGAGTTTTTGTAAGCACGTGTATTTTTAAAAGTTTTAAATTTTTCTTTCATTGTGATGTCTGACAAGAAGCCAAAATCCAGTGTGTTTTTTGATGTTATAATTGAAGAGGTTGTAAAATTAATATGAGACTTTTCCATTTCAAAGAAAAGATGTTAACACACCTAGTGATATTTTCACATTAAAAGAAAGATGGCCTTGCTTATTTTAAAGCAAAGCATTTTGGACCATTTTAAGTGCTTAACTGCTGTAGATTTAAATAAAAGACTTAAGTTTGCATCAGCTAACAAAATTAAAAGAATTGTTAGTTTCTTAAAAACTTATCCTGGAGGTTGTAAAATACAATCTTTAACTATTGAGGAAATATATTGAAAAGAGTATGTTGGAGCGTGTATTGTTCTTCTATCTGCATATTTTGGAGAAGACTTGAAAAAATATTTAGAAGTATTGCAGTAAAGTATTCAAAGCTTTATTTAAAAGAAAATGACTGCTTAGTAAATTATAAATAAGAAATTTATAGAAATGAATATAAAAATTAATTATAAATAAATTAATCAGGAATTTGTTTATTGGTTTTAGATATCCACATCTTCTCAGGATGCAGTAGATATTATAGACTTACCTTGCACACCATGTGTATTAATTTGTGGTATGTATTATTTATATATTTCATAAGGTTTGAAATGTTTTAACTCAAAAGCAAAAATTTGTTGTTACATTTATTGACATTTTCAGATACTGTTTACTTTGCTAATATTCTATTTAAAATAAATCATATGAATATATAAAATAAGAAAATCTAAATAAATTGTTTTCTTCTTCTTCTTCTTCTTCGAGTTGGGTTTGTATGTCATTGAGCACCTCTGCTTTTATCAGCATTTTGTACTGTTAACTCCAAACCCAATGTTTCTTAGTTCCATTTGCTCGGATCACCCACTTTATTAATAAAGTCTGATAACCCTTTAATGGAATCTAGGTGTAACTCCCTAGTATGGATGATGCCTAAAGAGGTTAATCTAGGGAGGGCAAGAGCCTCGCATTCATAAATGATATGCTTGGCCGTTTCCTCTTGCATATGACATTTCCTGCAGATAGGATCTTGCTGAAACAGTCCCATTTTATGGAGATGTTTTCTGAAATAGTAGTGCCCAGTTATGAAGCCTACGATTAAACGTATCTTCTGCCTAGAGCATCTAAGAATTTCATAGGAAATCCTCGCTGATGACCTACAGATCATACCTTTAGCGTGGGTTTGACCAGGAGATTTGAGCCAAGCTTCATACATCTTCCGTTTTTCCCATCTGCGAACATTGGTTTTTGCGGTCTTCAAATTGATCCCACAAAAAGGTTCTGGACCAATGGGAACAAAAGACGATCCTTGTTTAGCAAGCTCATCAGCCTTTTCATTGCCTTCGATACCTTTATGCCCTGGCACCCATACAAGGATCACCCTGTTTCTAGTTGCCAGTTCTGTAAGAAGGTTTCTACACTCCAGAATCATTTTAGATTTGATTTCGAAGGAATTAAGCGCTTTTAAAGCGGCTTGACTGTCACTGAAAATGAGAATCCGCTTATCGTAGTAGCCCTTCTTCATATTCAGTTGCAGACAGTGGATAATGGCCAAAACTTCTGCCTGGAAGACCGAAGCGTATCGCCCAAGGCTTACAGACAAGCTGATTCTTGGTGACACGCCACAAACTCCCAGACCTGAGAGGTTGTTCTTCAGTGATCCATCTGTGTACCAGATTAGATCTCCTGTTTTAGTTCCAAACATGTTGTTATCCCATTCCTCTCTAGTTGGAAAAACTACATCAAATGTCTTGTCAAACATGTATGTTTTTTCCATGATGTCAGATGGCATCAGAAAAGTAGGGTCTTGAAATTTCCTGGTGATGCCCTTGTGCCCTTTGGCAACAGGCTGGTCATACCAGTGGTTTTGCAGCTTCATTCTATATGCATTCAATCTTGCAACGCTGCATATGAAGATGTCCAAGGGAGTCAGATCCAACACAACCTCCAATGCTCTGGTTGGCGTGGTGGAGATTGCTCCTGTGATGCAGAGACAGGCTAGTCTTTGTAGACTCCTCAATCTGTCAATCACAGTCTTCTGTTCCACCTTATGCCACCAGATCACACAGGCATATGTGAAAATGGGCCTGACAAAAGCTGTGTACATCCATAACATCAGTTTTGGATGTAAACCCCAGTTCTTACCAAGCATTCGCCTGCAAATCACAATGCTTTTCTTTGCTCGGTTGATCCTATCATCAATGTGCTTATTCCAGGTGAGTTTCTGGTCTAAATAGATGCCCAGATACTTCACCTCTGAAGCCACATTGATTTCAACATCAAAAAGTCTTGGTATGAAAAAACCTTTCCGTTTCTTTTTGCGTGTAAAAGGTACAAGGTAGGTTTTCTGAGGATTAACCATCAGGTCCCTATCCATGCACCATTGACCTACATAACTTAGAGCATCCTGCATGAGATGACAAGTTATGTCAAAATCTTTACCAAGGATAAGGATGACAATGTCATCAGCATATCCCTGCGTATAATAACCCTTATCATTTAGATGTTTTATAAGGCTATTTACAACTAGGTTCCAAAGTAATGGTGACAGAACACCTCCTTGAGGACAACCTCTAGTAGTCTTTTTTTCAAATGATTCACCGAAGATGTTCATTTGTATATATCTATCCGAAATTAAGGCCTCAATCCAAGTACACAGGGTTTGATTAATCCCTGCCCCTCTAAGTGCATTGAGGATGGATGGATGGGAAGTATTATCAAAAGCACCCTGGATGTCGAGGAAAGTTGCCAAGGCAATATCCTTTTGATCCAGAGTGGCTTCAATCTTGGAAACTAGCTGATGTAGAGCAGTCTCTGTAGATTTGCCGGGTTGATAGGCAAATTGAAGAGCATGCAAGGGACTATTTCTACCCAAGTAATCTCTAATATGCCGATCAATGATTTTCTCCATAATTTTAAGAAAGAATGAAGAAAGACTGATTGGTCTGTATGACTTGGCCTGGTCATAAGTGTCCTTGCCAGGTTTTGGAATGAAGACTATCCTAGTCTTTTGCCATGTCTTTGGTATATATCCCAGGGCCAAACTAGTTCTATACATTCTAGTTAGCATTGGTATGACAACCTTTTCTGCCTTCTGGATCATGATGGGCATAACTCCATCAGGCCCAGGGCATTTTAGAGGTTTAAAGGCGAAAATTGCCCATTTAACAATGTTGTAGTTTATGATATTTTTAGCGATGGTCCATTGATTGCTATTGACTCTTTGCAAAGAGCCAATGCAATGTTCCCCTTCGTTGCTATAAATATCTCTAGCTCCCGGGAAGTGAGTCCTGGTCATAATTTCCATAACCCCTTTTCCGGAAGCAGCAAAATTACCCTCCTCGTCTTTTAGGGTACCAACCAAAATAGGTTCATCCCTTTTAAGGAGTTTCTGGAGTCTAGCTCTTTCAGAAATAGAATCTATCTCGTCACAGAACTTTCTCCAGGAGTTAATCTTGCTTTTTCTAACAAGTTTGTTATAAATAGTGAGGGCCCTTTTATAGTTCTCCCATTCACCATTTTTCTTAGCTTTGTTAAAAGTTTTCTAACATTTGCTCTTTCGGCAGCTAGAGAGTCATTCCACCAAGGGCATTGGAGTTTAGCTCTTCTAGTGCGAATGGGGCAATTGTTATGATAAGAATCTAGAATACTTCTCTGTAGGAGATCTGCTGTAACTTCTAGATCGTAGTTGTCTCTAATAGGTCTGTTACCGAGCTCAATCAACCCAGTCAGTTCTTCTTGGAATTTCTTCCAGTCCGTCCTAACCGGGTCTCTGAATATGCGATCCAGACACACATTAGAGTGAATTTCAAAATGGATGTTTTGATGATCTGAACCAGAAGGTCGATCATCTACTTTCCAGTATTTGATATTTTTACTAATCAGCGTTGTCGCTATAGTAATGTCAATTACTTCTGATCGATTGGAAGTAATAAAAGTTGGTTTGTTGCCAACATTTAGAATATCTAACCCATAGTTTAGAATAAATTCCAAAAGGTACTCACCTCTTTTATTTGTGTCCGTACTTCCCCAGACAACATGATGAGCATTACAGTCTAGTCCTAGGACTACCTGTAAGTTGTTATTACTGCAAAAGTTCATGAGCTTGTGCAGAGAATGGTCAGGTGGAGCCTTCTCTTCATAGGGCAGGTATCCAGAGCCAAAAACAATTTCCCTGTTCCTACCCTCTATGTTGAGTCTGACTTTCACAGCTGTCAGGTCCCTAAGAATAAATTCAGAGAGGGGAAGAACCTCAATGTTTTTATGTAAGAGTATACAAGTTCTAGCGTTACCATTAGTACAATAGATAAGCTTACCTTTAGTTCCTTTGAGACCACTGATTCTTCCCCTAACCAACCAGGGTTCTTGAATCAGGGCCAGGTGTATATCCCCAGCAAGAAACTTCTTACTGAGGTTAGTAGTACCACTTCTACTGTGGTGTAGGTTGGCTTGAACTACCTTCACCCCCATCAGCAGGAGCAGGTTTATCAAGTACTTTAGCCTGCACATGGTGAAGGCCTATATAAAACCTATATCCCCTTACTCGAAGAGTGGCAGCATCTAATTCAGGCACACTAAGAACGATGGTCCGCCCAGATGGGTCGTTCTTAATGTTAAGAATGTTCCACTCCAATGGAGTGACCCCACCGTTCTGAGCCTCGATTTTTCTCAGGAGCTCTTTAGGTTCCAGTTCATTACAGATTTTTGGCAGTTTTGCAATTATCTTGGTGGTTCTGACAAGTTTCCTTGCCTCACCCACCAAGAGTTTATGTTCTTGCCAAGGGCTTATATCATTGACATTTTGTTCCAGCCACTTTGAGCTCTCCAGATCTGCACAATTGATAATAAGAGCCCCGTTTTCAAGTTTACAGGATAGGAAGGTTGGGGCAAAGCCCTCCTCATTCCTTCCTATTTTCCTGGTTATCAAGAGTTCCAGTTCATAGGCCTGTTTCTCTGTTAACCGTTTTTCCGGATGACCTTCTAAGAGCACGGCCATCTTGATCGCCGTGAGAGCCGCCCTGTAAGTAAATCCCTCAGGTCCTTCTCTCTTAGCAGCCTTTCCAACCTTGCCCTGGTTCATCCGATTGGCAGGACGCTTCTCGCCTTTGGTTGCCTTGGGTTTTTCAACCCAAGTCCCCTCAGCGATTTTGCGCTCCTTCACCAGCCTCTTTTTCTGTGCACCAGATATTCTCTTTTTAAGCTTGATTCTGGTCAGAGAGTCAGTCATGCTAGAGATAGCTTCCTGACTCTCACCAGAAGAAGATGGTTTGGAGGTCATTTCTACCTCCTGTGAAGGTTTCATTGCTACCCCTTCATTAGATTGTCTCTGAGTTACCTTGTCTTTTTCAGAAAGGTCTGCTTCAGAAGTTTCTCCTGCAAAAGCAGAAATGTTTGTTATTTTCAATGTCTTTTCAGCCATATAATAACAGTAAATAATCTCAGGTAATATGACAGTCCACCCAGCATTGCCTGAGATACTGGGCAAGGCAAATTACTCTAGAAGTTCGCCAGGCAACTAGAGGCTCCGTTAAGACACCAATACCGCGGTGCCAATTAGCCCTAGGCACGGAACGCATAACACCAGGGTTTACGGGAGCTGGTTCGCGGCCTCTTATTCAATATTCAAGGCTATCCTGTCATTCCTGCAGGACGTTCAGTTATCAACCAACTACTGACGCGCCTGGTGGCTAGCTCAAGCCCCAGAGGGGTACGCATACCCCCTGGTTCCAGGAATAAATTGTTTTAGTTAAATATATCTTTTTGATACAACTTCAATTGTATTCTCCTTTATTAATTTTTAAGTACGTATATAATGCCGTCAATATGCAGACTTAATGGACTGCAAATTTTTTTTATATATTTCCTAATTTTGCACTATTTCATGTAATTTCTTATTGAAATTAAAGTTTTCTTAGAGGGAAATACAACTTTGATCTAACTCTAAGACAACTTGGATTTCACTTTTGTGTTAACTATTTACGAGTTAAAGAAATTCAGCTTTAAGCAAATATTTTATAAAATGTTATTTCATAAATTATTGGTACTTTGACAATTTATAGCATTTTAATTTTTCTGTTTATTTTCGATGGAAATATTTTTAAATTGTGTATATATGTATGCAAAAGAAATGTTTCCATATTCTTTACAAAATTAATTTTTTTAAACTTAAAATCGGCCTTTGTAAGTTATTTTTAAAATGTGGGCATAAGGTACATGTTTTGCACTTTATTTCTAAAAATTTGTAATTCACAATTCCCATTGGAAATGTTATGATTTGCTTCTCAGAGGATATAATTTTTGATAACATAAATGAATCCTTATAAAACAAATTCTATATTCTCTTTTAATTAAATCAATTACAAATTAGTTTTTCGAGATAAAAAAACATCAGTTAGAATGATTTAATTGAAGTACAGATTTTATCTTCATAAGAAGTGAGACCTTCATTACCAAAAATTCTTATCATGAAATTGCTAAAATCCCTTGAAATAATTTTTATCATCAAAATGATTGTGATTGCGTGAATGTAACAACCACTTGTTAGCTATTAAAAGAAGTATATTTTAGGGAAATTGAATCAGTTATATGAAACAATAAAAAGTTCTAATTATTTTATTAAACTATTAAACAACTTTCTCCTCTGAAATATTCAGTTCTTGAAATTTCAAATTAGTTATTCATGTGTCTGATTTTTTTTTCAGATGCTTGTTCAACTTTAATCCCTCACGGGGAACGAAATCTAAAAAATATGTCAAGGATGGAATCCAAGCAAGTGTTTTTGTCACTTTTAAATAATTTGTCCAACTTTAAATGGATATAATTATTAAAATGTAAATAAATAAATTCTTTTCAATTATTTGTATATTGTCAACTATATTGCTTCTTTTCCTCAGAATCTTTATTTGCTTTTATTATAATGGAAAAAATCAATTACTTATACAATATCAAAACGAAAACTTTTATTGTCTTAACAGTATAATTAAAATACTATATCATTAACTAATTTCCCTTTGGTAATTTTAGTAAAATGGAATGTTTTGTAAGGTTTCTTTTTATCCTAAATCTGTAGAATCACAGATATATCAAAAATCAATTTTATGCTTAGCTTTGTATCGTATTCAATATAACTATTATTTCTTAATTTTTTTAAAAAAATTTGTTATAAAAAAAATTCAAACTTCTGTTAAAGTTACGATTGTGAGGTAAGAAAGTTAAACAATCTCGTTACGTATTGAAAGTTAAATTATTGATCACAAAATGTTCTGAAAAATGACATCTTCTGCAATATAACATAAGTTGTGTTTTTGTGCTTTGTATATTGTGTATAAAAAATTGCTTAATAATAGTTGGCCCATAATTAGGAAATTAGCTATTGTGTATTCAAAATTGATTTATAATCTATTATTATCTTTACAAAACATGCTGATAGCTGAAAACAGCTATTGCAATAGGTTTTATAGAATATGCAGCAAAATGCATAGTAAAATGTGCTGTAAAAATAACAATAAAAAGTGTTGTAAAAATAACAATAAAAAGTGCTGTAAAAATAACAATAAAAAGTGCTGTAAAAATTACAGTAAAAAGTGCCGTAAAAATTACAGTAGAAAGAACTGTAAAAGTTTTACGAATATGCTGTAAAATTTACAGCATATTGTACTGGCGCCCAAAACGCCAGCACATTTTGCTGTTACATTTCAGTGCTTTTTTTTTAGATTGTATGTAATTATAAAAATATTGAAATAAGTTCGAGGATATCCTGAGAATGAATCCTTTGTCCAGGAATAACCGAGACATCATCCCCTGAAAATTAAAAAAATTATTTTGCTTCCTTATAATTAAATTAAAATATAGGCTGACTTCAATGTTAAGAAAAAGAATATATTTTTTAAATAATTTTTTATTTTCTGAATATGATATACGCTAATACTAAATTTTTATTTTATTCTAATATTTTGTACAAACTAATATTATAAATATTTATTATCAATTTAATGAAATGTTTTTTTAGAGTAATACAATTAGTAAGTAGTAAAATTACATGCTAGAGTAATTTTGCTAGAAACTTAAGTAGCTTTTATTATTTCAAACCAGGGTTTTTGTTATGTAATTTTGTTGTCTTCAGATCAAATTAAATACATTAATTTGCTTTAAAAAAAGGAATGAAAAATAATATGTAGTTTTTGTTAATCCTCAGCTTAAACTGGATTTAATCCAAAGACTTCTTTCAAGCTCCAAATTATCTGTTTCAAGTTTCGAAGCAATCATTATAAGCTGACTTGAAGAACAACATCTTTTAATAGATATATATTACCTTACTTTAAAGGTATGAAGAGATTATAGCCTAAAATACTGCTTACTGTTCTATAAAATATATATTTACTAACTTTCTATCATAGATAAAATGCTCCTATAATAAACAAAATAAATTTTCTACAACTTATAATGATAACAAGCTTTTTATTTGTTGCTTTTTCTATAAAAACGTAATGTAATAAAAACAAACAATTTATCTTTATTTTAAAAATAATTTAATGCAATATTTGGAGATGATGAAACTGAAATTTTATCAATATTTTTAAAAAATGCAGAGTACAGAAGATAATTATGCAGTTAAGAAAACTTAGAGTTTCTTCACTTTATAACTATTTTTTAGTTTAGTTAATTCAACCCAAGCTTTGAATTTAAATACAATTAAGTATTCTCATATATAATGCATTTAATTTGCTTCTTACAATTATTGTTGTCTTTGCTTTAATCAAAAAGAAAGTAAATGTCTCAATGAATTCCTCTTTTCAAGAAAAAATTTCACTATAAGATTCAATAAAGTATGGAATTCTCTCGTGAGAATAAAACTTTTTTTTAATATAGAAAATTGCATATTTTTATTTCATCACCAATGTGATGATAGTTATATTTGTGTGAAACCTACTCTGAAGAAAAAATTATATACTTTCCGATTTGTAATTGATACAAATGATACAGACAAATTCCTATGTTTCACTCTTTCAACCAACAAGAATTTGAAATTCTTCAAGAATATCTTTTATAGAAACTTTAGTTTGTTGCACTTTCTAAAGCTATTAAGTGGGAGAGATTTAACAGGCTCAGATACAATTCCATACAACAATAATCTATTTCCCTTTTATGACTAAAAAATTTTATCTGAGACTTTTGCGCATTCTTAAAATCTCAAAGAATCTTTCATTTATATCACTTATATGTATTAAACCCCATGTTGATCTTTTATTAAAACAATAATATAAATTTTTAGAGTTCTTAGACAGTAATTTTGTGATAGGCATATTTAAACTTTAATTCTGATTAAATTGTTGTCGTGTGCCAGCTAGTCTTGCAATATGGGGTGTGCTGCACCACTTTTTCAACTGAACCATATTTTGGTGTGGACTCCGACTTCCTCAGTACACACATGCCATAGGTACCCGTTTATAGGGTAGGCAACCATTCACACCTCATTAATACAAGGAAAGGACAAAGACATATTAGATAGAGAGAGAAAGTACATCCATGCCCGAACCGGGATTCGAACACAGGAGCTCCTTATCCGCAGTCAGGCACGCTGACCACTAGACAATTTGGTCGGCAATTCTCAATTAATCAAGCACTCATATTAGGCAATTTCATGACGCCTAGACAACATAGAGTATTTCTTTAAACATTGCTTCCAGTTGTATTATTAATTCAAAAACCTCTATATCTATACGAAAAACAGAGCACAAAATGTTTTCATAAATTTAATTAAACGATGAATTGAAACGCTGCATTTTGATTGAAGAAGGCATGGTAACTTAAGGAGCACTTTTGTCATAAAGTTGTATTTTGGAGTCTAAAAACTATAAAGCACATTCCAATTTCAAATTGAAAAAAGTGACTGAATTTCCTGTCAATTTTTCCATTAAATGGTAAAAAATAAGAAGAAGATTAAATAAATTATATCTGCTGTTGACTAGAGAGAGAGAGAGAGAGAAAGAGAGAAATTTCTGCAAATGCCAACCACATCTTAAGATTCTATTCTAGAAAAAATATGTTGGTTGCCCAAAGTTTTGGCTTAACAGGAGTAATCCTATTTAAACAAAGTAAAAACCCTGATATATATGAAAGTAAGATATATTGTTGTTGTTGTCACTTATGACACTTGGGCAAGCCAAGCTCGCCATGCCTTGGCAATGCGAATTTAAGTCAATAGGGAGCATCTTTCGTTTTTTAATTAGAGCACCATGAAGGTCAAATACGTCTTTGCTTTTTTAAATCCACCGATAGATGGCAGCACCAGAGGATCTACTTCCTCAATTTTGGCACTGATCTGAAGGGGGAGTAAATTTCTCCAGACCATTGCACCCATGGCAACTGCTCAACGACCGACCACAGGACTTTCGATTCCACAGATTTAACGAGCACATATATCGCATGTACTTGGTGAGTCTTTGGTGACATTGGGAACCGAACCCAGTCCTTCCGGAAGGAAGGCCGATATCCTAACCACTAGACTACCACGCCCTAGTAAGATATATAGAATATCACTATGAAGATTCTAGAATCAAGGCCGCAGTATCCTGGTTGGTTAAATAATTCACACTGTTTACCTCAAGATAGTAACCTGGTCTAATTAAAGATTCAGCATATTCACTATTGGTAGCTGGAGCTACCAATAGTGAATATGCTAACATTAAATATATCGTAGTTGCAATGTCCTCTAAGAGAATTGATACTTCTGGAAATGACAAGCCGAGTCTGGTGTCTCCTGATTGGTCACTGCTTATAAATAATGAATACCTACCATTAGGCCTAAGACAGCACACCCATTGGGTGCTTTAATATATGAGAGCCATCCCTTCCACCCTTTCTAGTGCTGGTTGGTGGAAATACTTGTAACCGGTCATCATACATCAACATCCTAGAATCTTCCTATTAAGCAAGGTAGAGAGAGAATTATAGTTTTTTTCATGAAACTATAAAGTAGACGTATTAAAATCAAATAATATCTATAAATTTCATTTAAAGAAAACTGAAATATGAAATCATAAGTAATTTTCGCTTTATTGTAAGCCGATAGCCTTCTGTTTCCAAAGTTAGTTTAGTTTATGTACACGGCTTAAGTAAGTACAATAAAAGAAAAGCGTAAGAGACATTCTCCACACTAAATGACCTGGAACATTATCTATTGAATCTCCAGGATATAAAATTCTTTTTTTTTTTTTTTTTTTTGCTGCATTACCAAGGATACCTCGAATTCCTTACAGCCGATTTTATGAGACAGTAAAAGATAACCACGAAACACAACAATTTGTTTCCTTCCCATTCTGAGAACTGAATCTATTCTAGGAAGTTATGATACTAGATATACTTTTCCACTTTGGAATCATCTAATTTTTAGAATAAGGTCCAAAAAAAATTTAAAGCAAGTAATAATTTATCTTTCTTTCATACGTGTTTTTATATACATTTGTTTTTTGTTTTCTACCCAAAACATATCATTTTAAAATGTAACAATATTTTTGAAAAAAAAAATTTAAAACGCAATCTTGATGAAATTGTAGTTTCTTATTAATTACTGCATATATCCTTTTTATTTTGAATTTATAATTTCTAAGTTTGTTTATTTTTTTAATATTGAACAAGTAATAGATGGATTAGTTTAGATAAAAGTGACATCTAAATTAATAATTTTCTTGCTCTCTCTAACAATGCTTTTAGAAATCCTGGATAGTAACTAAATAAAAAATAAATATTTAATAATAAGAAGAAGAAGAAATAAAATAAACATTTACCAAAATATACAAGGTAATTTAAAAATCATAAAAATCCTATATTAATAATTTAAAAATGGATAAAAATGGACGTATGGAAATAAATACAGTGAAATTCAATATTTTTTACAGTAAAATAAAAGTAAATTTTTGTCGATTTTATATTGATGACAAATATTTCAATTAGTGATGAAAAATAAGACGCTGTTATTCCTTTTTTTTTTTACTAATAGATATAAGTCATAAATATCTCTTTATAAGTATTAAATGCAGTATCACCATTAAGCAGTGCAATTAAACACAAAGCAACATATTATTTACAAAATAACTCTCTAATTTCTTGCATTATAACAAACAAAAGATAATAAATAAGATTTTAAAAATTTGCAATGGTGACGTTTATTTGTTGAGGTTTATTCTTTTTAATAATAATAATAATAAATCTGAGTCAAAATCAAATGGATTGAGGAAACTGAGTAGAAATGCTTGTCGAAAGTATCTTTTGATAATCTGATACTTTTCAAATGTAAATAATTGTATATGTTGCCCAGGCCATCAGATTTGCAGAGGTTCCACATTAGATATTTAATTGTTTTTTTATTTGATTAATTAATTAAAATTTAATTATATTCAAAGCTGCTTGCTATTCTGGAATTGGAATTATTCAATAACAACGCTCTTTAAAGCCCTTTGAAAAGATTCTAAGCAATTCATTTTGACATCTTAAAAAATTAACTGATTAAAAATTCCGAAATAAAAGTACAATGGATTTCCACTTTACAATAATATAGAAAAAATTCAATAACTTAATATATTTTATTTGTCAATTACTTGGAGTAAATATGTAAGGTTAAAATTGCTTAATCATGAATTCAAAGTGTTAATCAATCTTTAATTTAATTGAATATTTAATCATAAATCCGTGATTGATTCTAAATCTTCATGTTTTGTTTATATTTCAAATTCTGATATCATTTTGGTATATTTCTTAGTTGTCTAAAAATAATTCTATATGGCATGCCTTGCAGCGTCAAATTTTAGCATTCAAAAGTTCGGTAAATGAGGGCGTAAATTACACATTTTGTTCAATCATATAATCGAAATTAACAGATGCTGAGGAGGGACATCTTATGAATCAAGAAGCAACAAAAATTTAGGAACTCAAATTTCTAATCATTTAGGTCAATACCACAAACACTATTGAATCTTAACATTCACTCATCAAGAACATAATTTTAAATGCTTATGAATTCTACTTATGAATTATTCTCTACTATCCTTATATTTCTACTAAACTATCTAATGAATTCTACTCATCAATTTTATGAATTCTACTCACCATTTTATGAACTCTACTCAGCTATCTTATGAATTCCACTCAACTATACTATGAATTTCACTCAACTATACTATGAATTTCACTTAACTATCCTATGAATTCTACTCAACTATACTTTTAATTTCACTCAACTATCCAATGAATTCTACTCAAATATCATATGAATTCTACTCTACTGTCTTATGAATTCAGCTCAATTATACTGTGAATTTCACTCAACTATCCAATGAACACTACTCAACTATCAAATGTGAATTCCTCTCAACTATATTATGAATTCTACTCAATTATTATATAAATTCTACTCAACTATGCTATAAATTCTACTCAACAATTCTATAAATTCTACTCAACGAATTTTCTCCATGAAAATTAAGTTCTTTTTGAGCTACTATGAAATGTGATGCTTCCACTCTTTCTGTGGCACCTGATGGCTTGATTAATTTGATATCAGGAAACAGCCTTCTATGACCACAAACAGAGTTAAAAGCATTTATTTGTTTACTTTCATCACTTAAAATTCATCTTGTAGAAAACTGCCTTTTCTTATTTTTAATATGTTTCAGAGCTATTAATTTTTAAAAATTTTCCTAACTTTTGCATCAAATTATTCAAAACTTTCTTTATTACTGAATAAAATGCATCTTTTCATCACTGAAAAAAAAAAACTAGGAGCATTCAAGATTTAACTCAAATTAAACAAGGCTAGTTCGTATCCTATGACAATATCATTATGTATCTCTTTTTAATTGTTTTAAAATAAGGATGTTCGATTAATAACATAATAAGTAAAAGTTCTTTAATTTTATAAGAAGACATAGGGTTGGAAAGAAATTATTGATTAGGAAGATGACATTCCAATAACAAATCATTTCCAAATAACTTCAGTCACTTATTTTAAATTACGATTAAAAGAAGAAAACCTGAGGGAGGAAATAAACTTCTTTCCTTTTCATAGCAATAAGAGAAAAATCTTCTATTCTCTAATTACTTTACCATACCATAAGACACGCTTGCTTCAAATTACCCTAAGCGATGCTAATTAGTGTTCTGAGCTAATGAGACTAAGGTGCCGTGGTCATACACTTCCTCTCGGCATTTTTCGAGTATTTGAAAAAGCACCATTTAGCGTGCATAGAATTGATATTTTTCAAACAAAATGAGGCCCTGGTTTAGATCCCTCTAATCGTTGCGTTATTGGACGACTAATACATGAAACTAATTTTAATTTTTCAGTTAATTAAATCTGGTTCCTTTGCCTTTCATTTTGTTTTGTGTATCTCATTAACTTCCCATGGATGGTATTTAATTACCATTATCAGACAAATAAAACCCCAAAACTAATAGGAAGCTAGAAGGAGATGATATTGTGAAATTAGAATTATACTTTATTGTAATCGTTAATATGAATAAACAATTAAAAAGGATAATCTAAGGAAAATAAAAACAAAAAGATTCATTATTAGCATTTTTCCCATAAGTGCTAATCTTTAGTACAAATTTATTACTATTTGTTGTTGTTGTTGCTTATCCCCGATTGGTGTGACAGTAACATCACACCAGCCCCATGAATCCAAAAATAGTCTCTCAAGCACCACCTCCGGTCTCAATTCCATGTCCCCTCTCTCACACCCAATGCACTGAAAAATATGAGATGGGGAGGCCTGAACCACTCGACATTTGGGACAGAGAGTGTAGACCTTGATACCAGAGACGTGTCTCTGAGCAAGCAGGTGGCCACTTCGCAGTCTTGTCAGAGCCGTTCCAAGATTCATGAAAAGTGGGATGTGTAAGAGCAGCTTCTGTTGGTACAGAGTACCTGGAGCACCCAAGGCAGAACCCAAGGGTAGAAGTCTGACTTAGCTCCGTTGCCCCAGGCTTTAGCTGGACATAGTGGAGTGGCCTACACTCCTTGGGTGACCCTACCAGGAGAAGAATCTCCCGACGTACTTCACCCACTCCGCCCAGGAACACCCCCTCACCGGCAACTAGTGCACACTATGAGGCAGCCTGTGGCACTTGAGGGAGTTATTACTATTTAAAAGTATTTAACGATGAAGTGTCAAACTCTTACCACCACAAAAACATGCTTAAACAACGATTCAACAACTAATCAGTTTGTCTTTTACTCCTGAATTAATTAGCAATTAGAAAAATTAATTTTTTACATGTAATCAATTTTAAACTCATCAATTTATAATAAGTAAAAAAGTATTTGAACAAAAAATATATTCATAATAGTATATAAAATTCATTTTTCAAGTTTTTTCCTGCTATGCCCAAATTTTATAAACATTATATGAATGTGTAATAATTATTAGTTTTATGATTGTGTTTTCTATTATTAACCTAAGAAATGAAAAATTAATATAATATATATTTTTAAATAACAAATGTATTTTTTTCAATAATTAAAAAAGCAATTAAATTATATCATTATACACATGACAACAAAGGAGAATAATCGCTTCAAATCTATCTATATGTAAAAATCGTGAAAATAAAGGTAAAATTTTACTATTTAGTAAAAAAAAGAGTTTGTTAATTTTAAATTTATCCAGTAATGACCATTTAATCAATATTTTTTATCACCATTTAATCTATTATTTCTATACATTTTTATTTTTAAGATACACGCGCAATCAAAATGTTGTGCGAAAAATTAAGATTGTCTAGATTTTTTAAAATATATATTATTTCACAACATAGCTCTCTCATTAGCTAGATGGAAACAATTTAGTGCAGAAATTTAAGCACAATGAAAATTAGAATTAAAATTAAAAGGTTATCGTACTATAACTTTTTTATGACTTTAAGTTGCATATAAATCAAGAATATTATCATCAAGAAGATAAGTGTGTACTATAACTTTTTTATGACTTTAAGTTGCATATAAATCAAGAATATTATCATCAAGAAGATAAGTGTGTACTATAACTTTTTTATGACTTTAAGTTGCATATAAATCAAGAATATTATCATCGAGAAGATAAGTGTGTACTATAACTTTTTTATGACTTTAAGTTGCATATAAATCAAGAACATTATCATCAAGAAGATAAGTGTGTACTATAACTTTTTTATGACTTTAAGTTGCATATAAATCAAGAATATTATCATCAAGAAGATAAGTGTGTACTATAACTTTTTTATGACTTTAAGTTGCATATAAATCAAGAACATTATCATCAAGAAGATAAGTGTGTACTATAACTTTTTTATGACTTTAAGTTGCATATAAATCAAGAATATTATCATCGAGAAGATAAGTGTGTACTATAACTTTTTTATGACTTTAAGTTGCATATAAATCAAGAATATTATCATCAAGAAGATAAGTGTGTACTATAACTTTTTATGACTTTAAGTTGCATATAAATCAAGAATATTATCATCAAGAAGATAAGTGTGTACTATAACTTTTTTATGACTTTAAGTTGCATATAAATCAAGAACATTATCATCGAGAAGATAAGTGTGTACTATAACTTTTTTATGACTTTAAGTTGCATATAAATCAAGAATATTATCATCAAGAAGATAAGTGTGTACTATAACTTTTTTATGACTTTAAGTTGCATATAAATCAAGATTATTATCATCAAGAAGATAAGTGTGTACTATAACTTTTTTATGACTTTAAGTTGCATATAAATCAAGAATATTATCAATATCTACTATTAACATTCAGAAATGTTGTTCTGCATTCTTAAGCATTCGTTCTACTGTTTTCAACTAATTTGCAGAAATTCTTAGAAATCGCAATTCTTTTCAACATAAAGAACATAAAAAAAACTAGACGCTTTAATCCCGAGTAATATGTCTATCCTACAAAATTAGTTAATTAAAATTAATTTATGTATCTGATAAATAAATATAGATGGAATATTACCATGGCTCTATCACCATAAAGTTGAAGTTTTCATATGAAAAAATAGTTTAGTTTCGATTCCATATAATTTAACTGAGCACCAAATAATGTAGTGTGTGTCAGAATCAGAGAAAAAAAAACTTCTTCAGCTGCTTAAAGTTAGTGGTGGCACCACATTACTTCTCACTTTTTTTTGTTGTTCGCAATAAGAAAGTAAAGTAATGTTCTCTAAAAATGATCTATATCATAAGCTGAAGAAATAATGTTCCATGTAAAAAAATGCATGCTGTTTTCTTCAAAGCAGTAATCAAAGGAACGATGAGGAAAGATGCAGTCATAACTAACTGATACATTACTAAGTATCTTTGCAAACTCTTCAGGGGAATAGAATGTTGGAAAACTTGTTCCATCAAGACAACGCATCTTCTTACTCAACAAAATTGACAGTTGAGTCTCTTGTAATGGTTTTGACGACTCGAGATGGCGCTGCGGAGACAGCAACACGGGTTTTTTTTTAAAAAAAAGAAAGAGAATAGCGGGCTGTTCGGCTGGATTCGAAAGTGATTTAGAACGGCTATGTTGAGAATGTAATGTTGGTGTTCCTATTACAAAATGTTCCTGTAAATTAATGTAATGTTATGTGCAATCATAGATGATAATAAAAAAATTGATTGCTAATATGTTGTGTGGTAAATTCACTGTGGAAATTTAATTCAGCGTCAGAACACTCTGAATCAAAAGTATATGAAAGTTTGTATTTTATTTGTAATTCACTCATTGTATTTTACTGAAATGTTATGGGTGAGTTTTCACTATTTTTTTCTAAAAAAAAGCTTAAACGGATATTTTCTTCATTTATAAGATGAAATAAACTATTCGAGACATTTAACGATTGAAAAATTCATCTTTAGAAATTCATTAATGCAGGATCTTACTACTTTAAGCGCCTTCCATCCGGAAGGGTGGGATTCGATTCCCAAAGCCGCCAAATATACAATGCGATATACGTGCTCGTTAAATCTGTAGAATCGAAAGTCCTGTGGTCGATCGTTGAAAAGTTACCATGTGTACAATGGTCTGGAGAAATTTATTCCCCCTTCATATCAATGCCAAAATTGATGGAGTAGTTCCTCTGGTGCTGCCATCTTTCGGTGGATTTGAAGAGAAAAAGTCGTATTTTCACCTTCATGGTGCTCTGATTAAACAAAAGACGCTCCCAATTGACTTAAATTCACATAGCCAAGGCATAACGATCTTGACTTGTCCAAGTGTCATTAGTAACAACAACAACAACCAGCTCATTCGAAATTTTATAATTATAACTTTAAAAAACTAAGTCATCTAAAGAATTTCATTAATCTTCTTAATACAAAAACAAGTATGTATATTTTACTTCGTGGATATGTAAGCGCTTTTTTGTTTTGGTTTTTTGAGTTTTAAGTTACATCAACATAGTTATTCATGTATTCATATTTATACAAGAAACAAGACAGTTTTCTTTTTCTTTTCTAACCAAATTATTAATCAAATTCAATATTTTTATCAAATCATGTTATTCTATTACTTATTAATAATATTTTTATTTGAGTGATGCAATGGATTCATCAACCAAATTTTGTGTATTTTAATGTTTCTTTAATCTATTGTATATTGTAAAATTATTAATCCTTTACATGAAGATATAGAAAAATTTTAATACTATTTTAATTTAATATTTTTCGGGCATGGATGTACTTTCTCTCTCGATCTATCCTGTCTTTGTCCTTTCCTTGTATGAATGAGGTGTGAATGGTTGCCTACCCTGTAAACGGGTCCCTATGGCATGTGTGTACTGAGGAAGTCGGACTCCACACCAAAATAGGGTTCAGTTGGAAAAGTAGAGCAGCGCACCCCATATTGCCAGCCTGGCTGGCATACGACAATGAATGAATGAACGAACGAATTTAATATTTTTAAGAAATCGCTATTTAACAACTGGTATATATTACGCCTATAGGCTATTCAAAATTTAAAATTATTGTTGACATTTTAAAATATTGTTAATATCTCTATAGCAATATCTAACAATATATTATTTATTTTGAATATTTACAAATATATTATTGAGTTAATATTTTCCAACATATTCATAATAATATACATTCAATATACCATTAATATGCATTAGTTAAATATTACTTATAAATCAGTTAATTTTTACTGAAATCATAATTTCATTGCTCATTAAATTTCTCAGATTAATTGAATAATTGCAAAATATATTGAATCCTCTTATTGTGAATTAAAAAAATAACTCCTAAGCTTCAAAGGAGTCTTTCATTTTGATAATAATTCTAAGAAGTGTCAAGCAATATTTAGTAAAATTTAAATTTGTTGAAAATTCAATCAAAATAATTTTTCCGTGTGCAAAATATTTCTCGTGAAATATATATAGTTTTCCTACCTCTCCAGTTTTATCATAAAATATTTTAAAAGAAAAGTTGTTTCCTTGGAAATAATATTTTATATTTAATTATGTAACTGCGCTGTTGTTGGAAGCACTTTGAAATAAACATACATTTTATGTGGTATTTAATTTAATACCATTATTGTCCTTTTGACGTAGAAACTTAAATCATCAGTAGTCTCTAACTTCTGATTTTGTAAAAAATATATAGCATTGAAATATTTTTAACACACACAATTATATAATTTGCTATTTATAATAATTAATATTTGCACGTCAGAACCGCTACGGACCTCCACCAGAGTTTCCTTTGGCCTCGTTAATAATTAATATTGAATATATATATATATATATATATATATATATATATATATATATATATATATATATATATATATATATATATATATATATACATTTTGTTGTTGATGACACTTGGACACGCCAAGCTCGCTATGCCTTGGCTATGCTAATTTAAGTCTTTCGTTTTAATCAGAGCACCATGAAGGTGAAAGTACCACTTTTGTTCTTCAAATTCTCTAATAGAATGGTAGTACCAGAGGATCTACTCCCTCAATTTTGGCATTGATCTGAAGGGGGAGTAAATTTCTCGAGACCATTGCACCCATGGTAATTGCTCAACGACCGACCACAGGGCTTTCGATTCCACAGATTTAACGAGCACGTATATCGCATGTACTCGGTGGTCTTTGGTGGCATTGGGAATCGAACCCCACAAATTCCGGATGCAAGGCCGATACCCTAACCACTAGGCTACCACGGCCCGTATAAATATATAAAAGATAACTTATTAAATTCATTTTATTGCTTATTGAAAATAAAGTCCATGTTAGGAACTAGATAACTGAATGAAAAATTTAACCGAACTCAAGAAATCTTTAAGCGTCTTGAAATAAAGATCTATGTTTCGACTTAAGCACAACTTGCTGTCTTAAAATCAGAAATTACTCTAAAAGGAAATTGCTGATATCAAAGCAATCATTTTGCTCTAAGTAACCAATAAATAAAAGATGGTAGCCCGCAATAAATTCTCAGATGGTTTGTGGCAAATCATTTAAAGTTTCATTTTATTTTTTCCGGCTGTATATTTCCTTCAGTAAAGAAAGAGAATTCAGTTTTTGTTCAAAGGAAATATAAAAAGAATTGCTGAGATACCCTAATTTCCGGTCACCAAATAACTTTAAAGGATAAAATAAGAAAGCAATATCAAGAATTACATTGGAAAACACTTCCAAGGAAAGCAATTCTTTCAGAATAAATATACACATTACACAAGTAGAAATGAATGTATATATATGTATATATATATATATATATATATATATATATATATATATATATATATATATATATATATATATATATATATACCCACATAAATGTTTATGAGTGAGAGAGCAGGAGTGATAGGTGATAGGATAATTTCATTTACACCGTCACAACTATCTGGTGAATTCAGAATTCAATTAAAAATCTTACGAAAAACATTAAAAGTTAAACTCAAAACGTATTCCAGTTTGAAATTTTAAATATGTAATCTTAATGAATTTGGTTGGAGGATAAGTTCGTAGCGTTTTTACTAAAGACTTTTATTTAAACAAAAACAATAATTATATCAATAAATTAATCAATTACATATTCGCCGTTCCTGTTTACAACATCTTCCCACCTCTCGACCAACTTGTTGATGCCGTTCCGCCAAAAATCGCCTGGTCTGGTGTCAGATCTGGTACTGATGATTAAGAAATTGTTGAGACAGTTTTTAAGATCCTCTTGGTGTACTCGGAAATGCTCGAAAAGAAAGACACCGTCAACAAGGAGCTCTACATTGCCCAGCTACACCGCGTGAATGAGGCTATTCGAGTGAAAAGATCTGATCTTCATGGTCAAACCATACTCCTTCACGACAACGCCTGGCCCCTATGTTGCACAAGACGTCAAAGCCGCACTTCAACAGCTCGAATGGGAAGTCCATCAAAATCCACCGTATTCTCCAGACCTTGTACTGACAGATTACCATCTTTTCCGCTCCTTGTCAAACCATATTCGATCTTTAAGGACTTCGTCTTTAAAGACTGGCTCAACAACCCCTTTGATACCAGACCAGGTGATTTTTGGCGGGAAGAGGTTGTAAACAGCAACGGCGAATATATAATTTATTGATTTATTGTTTTTTGTTTAAATAAAAGTCTTTGGTAAAAATTTTTGTACTCAGTCAATTCCTAAATTCTTTTAAGCTCTCAACACTAAAATCTGCTTCTTCTAGCATGGATTTGTGAGGCTATAAATTAATCTAAACTTCGTTGTTGTCTCATTCGCGGATAAAAATTAATACAAAATAAGCTAATTATTAAAATCTGCAACGAGTGACTGAATTTTATTTTAGAAATTAAATTTATTTTAATAAAACACCCTCTTTTCTCATGAAATAGAAAGAAATTATATGAAATTCTATACACCTTTTTATTAATGTTTCTTTCAGTTTAAAAAAATTAGATAAGTCACCATGCAATCTTGTTTAAAGGTTTCTATATCATTATCTGTAAGACCTATTTTAAAGCACAATTGGTCTAATTTAAAAACTTAATCAACTTTAAAACCGGAGAATGAGCAAAACATTTTTAGTCTAGTATTGCATGTTTTAGTAAAGTGCTTATCATATATAATTCACATGTTGATAATTATGATGATTGCTTTCACCTGTGCTATCATTAGTTTGGCCTTATGTAATTTTACACATGAGTTCCATTGCTACGACAAATTACTGCATTTATTATGGGATTAAGATTTTTTCTATTTTTTCATTTGATTTTTCTCGTGTAACCGAACTCAAGAAATTTTCTTTAAGCGAAGTAAATAAAGATTTATGCTTCCATTAAAGCATAAATAAACTTCTTTTAAACGCTGTCAGTATCAATAAGCTTTAATACGTCTTATTTATTTCCTTATACAATGATCCTTAAATTGCCAGCAATTGATAAAAAAATGCGTAAAATAAATTTCTTCTGGATTTTCACAAAGTTTATGGGTGAATTTGGGTCAGAAATGAAGGCTTTAATTCATCGCGTCCAAGTGGTTGATTTCCCGATTTACCCACATATTCCTTGTAAAAAATTACCCAATATTTACAGAAATATTTTTACTGTTGTTGTCGTGTGCCAGCTTGGCTGGCAATATGGGGTTTGTTGTTCCACTTTTTCAACTGAACCATATTTTTGTGTGGAGTCCTACTTCTTCAGTACACACATGCCATAGGGACCCGTTTATAGGGTAGGCAACCATTTACAACACATTTATACAAGGAAAGGACAAAGATAGGATAGATAGAGATAGTACACCCATGCTTGAACTGGGATTCGAACCCAGGAACTCCCTATCCGTAGTCAGGGACTCTGACCACTAGACAGGGCGGGCGGCAATATTTTTACTGAATATAATATATCAATTTTGGAATAATTTAGTCATAAGAATTTTAATTGTAATTTATGTCTGAGTTTCCTTTCCAATTTTTTTATAATCAAATAAAAAATTTAAACATTGGTATTGTGCAGTAGGCAATTTCCCAAGAATGTCAATATTTTATCTTCATTAGTTAGCTTAAAATTGACTTATTAGATAAGTTATATTATTAAATTGTAGGGCCAAATTTTTTATATCAATTTGGGTATTTTCTGAATAACTCTGATTTTCTTTAATTCTTTATACTTCCATTTCTAGTACAAGCATTTGATTTTTCTCCTTCTTAGCAAATTTATTTCATGTACATTTTGCATTTATACATGATAATATTAATAAAAACATATTTTATTTTTTTAACTATCCATAACGTTTTTCTCATATTTTAGAATTCAAAATGCCGACTGATGGCTGAGTGGTTAGCGTTTCTGAGCTGTTGGTCACGGGTTCGAATCCCGGTTCGGGCATGGATGTTTCTTTCCTTCTCTGTTCTCTCTGTGTTTCTCTGTCCTTTCTTCTGTGATGTTGTATGAATGTGGCCCACCCTATAAACGGGTTTGTGGTGGTATGGCGCGGGTAACGCTACTCGCCTCCGTGACTTGGTTCACAGGTGCCCTCTGGGTAACGACAAATGAGTAGCAGTTTCTGGCCTTGTTGTGGCATAGGGTTCGTCACCCAAGTGTTCCCGCCGCTGGAAAAAAATTTCAAAATATGTTTCAAGGAACGGGAATTCTGCAATTTAGCACGTTAATCTATAGAACAAAAGTGGCATTTCTTTATTACCTATGATTTATTAAACCGCTGCTTGCCTTCGGTTCAACAGTTCGTGGGTTCGAATCCCACCTTGGGCATGGATGTTTGTAGTGGTTCGGAATCCACTTTAAGCCGTAAGTCCCGTTCTAATTAGCCCTCGTGTGCAAAAAATGACCGTTGAGCGACAAACAAACAAAATTATTAAACCGCTGAAAATGAGCAACTCAAGTTAAGCGTCGAATAGGGAACTTGCTTTATTAATAGTAAAATAAACTTTTCTATGAGATAACAAATTAGATATGCACTCATCGGTTTAGGAAAGAACCAGGACTGAAAATGATCTACTGTATTTAGATCCCACATGAAAGCTGTTGTTAAATCCTTCAAATTTTATTACTCCATATTCCAATCAATATCAATGAAGTTAAATTTCCTGTATAAGGTCTTTTGCGTGTTGCAGTCTTTATTTGGACAAAACATGAAACGATTTTAAAGGAATAAATGTTGCCAATTCTTACATTTCTTTTCTATCTGATACAATGGATACTAATATTTGTGTGATCACAACAATATTTATTCTTTTTATTCTACAAATATGGTTTTTAGTGTGCATATTAAAATATCGATCCCCCACCCACGACTACCACTTGCTTCGATGCAAACGTCGTCGCAAGGCATCAGCTTTGCGGGGGACTTACGGAAAAAAATGGTGCCTACCGGAGCTTAATCCTGACCGTGGTATCAGCGGAATGCGGACTGGGCACATGAAGGGTATGGAAATCATGCCCGATGAATCTAGAATCTACGCAGAATGCAGGCACTGCACTGGAGTTCCGCTGGATCCTGAAGCATCTCTTCAACTGCATCTCTGTTGCCTGGACCCTCTTCAGCATCAACCCCAACTGTTGCCATGACACCATTTATATCGAAAAAGCTGAAGATGTGGCCAGGACAGTGATCCATGGGTTTGGTCTCATATGACTTGTCTTTTTTTTAACTTTTCTTTTTTTCTTTTTGTACTTGTCACACGACAACAAGAACAACAATTTGCATATTCTGCGACTATTGAATTTTCAGTGATTACGGTCGTAATTCACAATTTAATTCTCAGTTTTTAAATGTACACATATCTCGGAAGCCAATCAAATATGGCTAAGAAAATCAATTAGTATATTAATTATTTTAATTTTTTCCTTGATGATTATCATTGTGAAGATGTTCAAAATAAATAACTACTAACATTTGTAACCTATTAAAGAATATATGTTCATTCAATTATTAAAATGCCACCATTTTTTATCTGTGGAACACACAAAAAAATGATGGCAAAGCTTTGTTTCCGGTTTATTTTCTTCGATTACAAGGAAAACAATTTATTTGCATGAACACTTGACCTTCTTGCATTGACATTTAGTCGATTCTGCATTATTTAGGCTATAGGCAGACTTAGAGCGTTTCCCTAGATAAAAATGTATTGGAATCCAAAACAAATCTGATAAGAGAGATGCGTGTTTTTCATTGATTTTAGTGAAAAGTGTTAGTGTTGTTTTCAACTTTTTTTTTTTTTAATTATTGCGGTTTCATTTTGAAGATACTCGATTAGTTTGTTTTTAAAATTGGGATATATTTGATTTCGATACTTTTGCCTTATTCGTTGCAGCAAGTTTTCACATTTTAAATTTGTTTTAATTGTCACTATGGGATGATGTTTTGCACACGAGAGCTGATTCTTATTCTTTTGGAAATTTTCTCTTGATGGGACTACAAATCTTCATTTTTTAAATAATCAAAACTCTATTATCCAAAAACTTTTCTCACTGAACTTTTTTTTTCCTACCTCTAACATTTTTTATTAGTATTTCAATATTCCATTTTCTTCTATCACGTTTTTTTTCATTCTTTTTTGGATGAAATACATTTTTATTAATTACAAAATGATGAAAATTAATTTTAAAAAATGACGCATTTATCAAATGTGACAGAAATAATATTATTCATTATTATATAATAGAAAACTTTTATACCTAAGAGTCAAACTAAAATGAACAACTCACACAATCAGACAAAAATATACATACAGAGTGTGTCAAAACAAAATGTATACACACTTTGAATCGTCATACAAACCATATTCATTGTGTTACAAGGTTCCATTTTTGGAAGGAAGTAATATATATATATATATATATATATATATATATATATATATATATATATATATATATATATATATATATATATATATATATATATATATATATATATATATATATATATATATATATATATATATATATTTCCATCCGGAAGGGCGGGGTTCGATTCCCAATGCCGCCAAAGACCCACCGAGTACAAGCGATATACGTGCTCGTTAAATCTGTGGAATCGAAAGTCCTGTGGTCGGTCGTTGAGCAGTTACCGTGGGTTCAATGGTCTTTAGAAAATTTCCTCCCCCTTTAGATCAATGTCGAAATTGAGGGAGTGGATTCTCTTGTGGTGCCATCTATCGGAGGATTTAAAAAAGAGCAAAGACGCATTTTCCCCTTCATGGTGTTCTGATAAAAACGAAAGATGCTACCTATTGACTTAAATTCACATTGCCAAGGCATAGCGAGCTTGGCTTGTCCAAGTGTCATAAGTAACAACAACAACATATAATATATATATATATATAAATGAAGCCAGGTGGCTTAGTGGCAGCTTTTCTCGCTTCCATGACACACGTCCGAGGTGCGATCCTCGGGCTGGGCAAGATTGACTCAGCCTTTCATCCCTTCAGTGGGTCGATTAACTGAGTACCAAGCATGCTTGGAAATTAAACACTGGGGGTCTTACGTTAGGCTGACCACCTAACTGGGACATATACTTCGCATCCCAGGGCCTTCCGTCATGAAAACAATTATGAACACTGTAGGCCTTGGCCCACATGGGCTGTCATGCCATGGAGTTTATATATATATATATATATATATATATATATATACATATATATATATATATATATATATATATATATATATATATATATATATAAATATATATATATATATATATATATATATATATATATATATATATATATATATAAGTAATATGATTTGTCTGCAAAAGGATTTATTGGGTCTTTTTATTTTGAAGGTAATATAACAAGCTAAAAGTGCCTAGCAGTGTGCTTGTTGATTACATATTCTCTGACATTCGTACATTATACGGTATAATGAGAGCTTTTATTTCCAACAAGATGGCGCACTTCTGCATTGACTAATAATTAGCGCTTATATTGCTTCTAATTAAAATCGATTGACAAATATTCTGTATATAAATGGATTTGTTTCATTGAATACATAAAAATTATATCGGTTTTGTATCCAAATGATGTGTGAATACGGTTCCCTATTAATAGAATACATATTTATAATTTTTTGCAGCCCTAGAAAATTGGGCTTACAACAATCACCCTATAGTTTATATAATTTCAAAGTCAAAAGCTTAATATTAAAATTTTTGTGTATAATAACTTTCCTTTCAACTTAAATTTCAAACCTCATGGAATTCGTTTGCTGCTTCATGACTAAAATAATAGCATACGTACTATATGTATCTCATTTAAATTTTCTTGGTATTGCAAAACCCATAAAGATAGTAATTATAAATATAAAAATATCATGGAACAAATTATTTTACTCTGTCATGTGGTTATAAAAAATCTTTGAAATTATTTATTTTTCCTCATAAAACTTATTTGCAACTTTTTTTCCAATTGGAATGTAAATGATGTAGGATCTGTTAAAAAATTCACTTTTTATGAGCAATTAACTAGCTGTACTCTTATTTTTATCAGTTATTAGAAATCATTACATATAATTAACAAGTAAAAAATTCATCTTCAAACAGTTCGTTTTTCTCTAAATAACTTCATATTTTTACCATCAGAGAATTCAGCATAGCCGTCTTATCATTATAATACGTTACAAATCATCTTATTGCTTTTTACTATTATTATTTTTTTCTTAAAATTTCCACATTTAGAAGGGAAATGAAAAAGTGTTTGCTTCCAGTAACTCTCTTTTAAGTTAATTATACTTTATTAGGAAAATTTTTCACAATTTTAGAAACAAAACTTTTAAAACAAGAAAAGATGTACTGCAGTTGCTATGTAGGCCGTATATCTTCATACCAGTAAAAATCTTTTACTTCAACTTTCATAATTAATAAAGATGATAAAAAAACTTTCTTCATATATTATAAATACATGCAGAGAGAATAAATAAAAGTTTTAGTGAAGTTGCAAAATGGGAGTGACACAGACTTAAAATATCATTAACTACTTACTATTAAATATACATTTCATAAGATATTTCACAGGAGACACAGTTTTTCACAAAAATTCCATCCATGGTGAAGAAATCTATATATAATTCTGAAACGCTAAAAACAAATATGACTGAAGAACTAACATATTTATAGTTATTCACCATTATATATATATATATATATATATATATATATATATATATATATATATATATATATATATATATATATATATATATATATATATATATATATATATATATATATATATATATACAGGGTGTCCAGAAAAGGACTCCCTGATTTCAAAATTAAATATCTCGAAAACAAAGATAGATAGAGGAATGCAGTAAAAGGTATGTTTATTGTGAAAGCTGTAAGAATTTTATACAGCAATTTGAAATAATAGTTACAAAAGCTGCTAACAGATGGCGCTGTACAATGTACAGCTCAAATCAGCATACATAAATGAAATAATCGTTTGAAAACATTCTTTGCAAAGAATCATATCACTTTGTTTTCAACGCTAACCTCCTTTCACGCTTCAATAGTTGGGCTTCGGATCACTATTTACACTAAACATTACGTATGACATTACAGCGCCATCTGTTTGCAACTTTTGTAACTATTATTTCAAACTGATGTATTATATTTTTACAGTTTTTACTATAAACATACCGTTTACTGCATTCCTCTATCGATCTTCGTTTTCGTGTTATTTAATTTTGAAATCAGGGAGTCCTTTTCTGGACACCCTGTATATATATATATATATATATATATATATATATATATATATATATATATATATATATATATATATATATATATATATATATATATATATATATATATATATATATATATATATATATAGGTTGGGCAATAAGTTCGTAATGTTTTTTACTAAGGACTTTTATTTAAACGAAAAACAATAATTATATCAATAAGTTAATCAATTATATATTCGCCGTTGCTGTTTACAGCCTCTTCCCACCTGTCGACCAATTTGTAGATGCCGTTCAGCCAAACATCCTTTGATCTGGTGTCAAAGAACTTGTTGAGCCAGTTTTTAAGGACCTCTTGGTGTACTCGGAAATGCTCGAAAAGAAAGACACCGTCAACAAGGAGCTCTACATTGCCCAGCTACACCGCGTGAATGAGGCTATTCGACTGAAAAGACTTGATCGACATGGTCAAATCATACTCCTTCACGACAACGCCAGGCTCCATGTTGCACAAGTCGTCATAGCCGCACTCCAAGAGCTCGAATGATAGGTCCATTAGCATCCGCCGTTTTTGTTGGACCTTGCACCGACCGATTACCATCTTTTCCACTTCTTGTCAAACCATATGAAGGGCGTTACCTTCGATAACAAATAGGTCCTTAAAAACTGGCTCAACAACTTCTTTGACACCCGACCAGGCGATTTTTGGCGGAACGGCATCCACAGATTGGTCAAGAGGTAGGAAGAGGTTGTAAACAACAACGGCGAATATATAATTGATTAAATTAATGATATAATTATTGTTTTCATTTGAAATAAAGGTATATATATAATGATCAAACTAGACTCATCAGCATTTAAAAAAAGTATATATTTTTCGATATGATAATGATATAAATATAGGGTAATTTCCGTTTGTATTGCTTTTTGATTTAGAAACAAAGCTTTTGAAATCAATCGAAACAAATTTTAAAAATTCAAATTGTTTATCATCCTTCTAAGAACTAAATAAGATCCATCAACAAATATTGCTGTCCTACTTTTAATATGCCGTAATATTGTAAGTATTCAACAATTATTAACTGAATTGAATTAAAATTGCAAACGTTTTATTAAATACAAAACAAGTAGAAAAATGCGAGATTAACAATTCACTACTGAGTTTTATAATGTTTAAGTGAAAATTATTGCAGTTCACATCATGGAAGTTCATATCATTGTGAGTTCAGTTCAAATAATATTTAAGTAGTCGAGGTAGTCCCTACAAACACTTTAGTGTTTATCAGTAACCATTGTTAGTAAGAATATTATTCATGTGCTTTGAGAAGCTAATCCAGATTTTGCAAAGTCCATCAGACATTCAAAGAAATCGTTATGTCTATCATGACTATTACTTTTTAACACATGTTATTTACTTCTTACTCAAGTTGTTGTCTTGTGCCAGCTAGGCTGACATTATGGGGTGCGCTGCTCCACTTTTCCAACAGAACCATATTTGTGTGGAGTCCGACTTCCTCAGCAAACACATGCCATAGGTACCCGTTTATAGGGTAGGCAACCATTCACAACACATTCATACAAAGAAAGGACAAGGACAGGATAGACAGAGAGTGAAAGTACATCCATGCTCGAACTGGGATTCAAACCCAGGGCCTCCTTATCCATAGTCAGGCACTCTGACCACTAGACGGGGTTGGCTGCACTTCTTGCTCATAAAGTACCTTTTTAAACAAATATTGTGTAAAGATTTCCTTTCACAATCTTAAAACAAATAATTCCAACTAATATTTACTTGTGCTGGTAAGTTATTTTTTCAAACCCAGTGCATATATTCGCTTCATATGAATGGCCTAAATAACATGAAAATTTTAAGCAAACAGATTATAAAAATTTTAGGGTCGTGACTTGTTAGTGCATTCGTTCTTGCTATTGGAAGGTAGTGAGTTTGAGTCCCGATCCAATTGAAGATCTTTCGTGTTCGCTAATGGCAGCTGGGGTTCGTTAAATAAGTAGTGGTTAAAATATGACAAGCAGGCCAATTCTAGGGGTCTTCTGCTTGTTCCCTGCTTCGAAATTATGAAGACCCACTTCTGGACTACGATGGTATACTATCATTAAGTATGATTCTAAGTAAAAGGAAATTTTAAAAAAATGTAACCAATTAAACTCCTCAGAAATTTAATGCCAGTAATCACTAAACCGATTTAATAAAACATTTTAATTTGATAACTAACTTCTTTATAAAAACTCTCTATATCATTCTACTGAAATTTTCTTCGGAAAGAAAAAAAAATAAAGTAAAAATAAGTCAAACAAAATTAAACAAACTATAACACATATGAAAAAAAATGCATAAAATTCGAAAATAACAATAACTGGCATAAGAGAATAATGCATTTATTGCAAGAAGAAAACCATTCTATTGAAAGAAGAAATTTTTAAGTACAGATAGCTAGAGTCAAGTACACCAGAGAGAATAGAGAAAACGTTCTCCTCTCTAAATGATCCGGAACATTAACTGGAGTCGGTAGGAGTTGAGGTTGTTCTTCCCTTTTGACCAAAAGTATCTCGAATTCCTTACAACCGATTACATGCAACGATAAAATTCCCCATCGAGCACACTAATTTCTTTTATACCTTTCCTGGGCAAGAAATCGATTCTTTTGATTGATGTTGCTAAAAATATTTTCCGTTTTTTGAACCATTTTCGTTCTTTATATCGTTTTTCATCTCCAAAAATAAAGCTTTTAAAATAATAAAGTAATTTTCATCAATAAATAAAGCACATAGAATTCATACTCAACATTTTTCTTCATATTCTAAACATATGCACTATTATTAATTTTTAATCAATCTTTATAATTGACATATTATTCCATTATGATTCCATTTATTACTAAATTAAATAGTCATTACTTTTTCAGTTTTACATCACTCATGAGCATCAGTGTCTCAGTAGCTTCACGCCGCTTCCCGTAAGCTCAGCAAAGTGAAGCATCATTTGCCGCGGGCAGTGGTTGGGAGGGTGACCACGGTGTACTCTCCTTCACTGGGTTGCTGGAACTCCGTGGGTTGGGGACGTGTCCACGTTAATATGTGACGTCCAAAGTCCTTCCGTTGGTGTGGCGTGGATGTGGAGAGGAGGATGCCAGCTCAGTTGTGGCCTCATCACCTGCCTGTGATTCAAAATGACGTAGCACCTTAATAAGAGCAAAGTCGTACTTTCACCTTCGTGGTGCTCTGATCCAAACGAAAGACGCTCTCTGTTGACTTAATTCGCACTGCCAAAGGCATAGCGTGCTTGGCTTGTCCAAATGACACAACAACATCACTCATAAGCTAATTCTCTGCTTGACCTGAGAATATTTTATTTAATAATTTTTTTAATATTAAAAATTTATTAAGCATGAAAATATAATTAAAAATAATAGTATTGTATTAAATATTTTTACGAATCTTTCGGTGAATCTTCGATTTCCATCATTAAAATTATTTTATCTCCTATTGGTTCGTGTCATAAAGAATTTCTTTTTATCTTCAAAATTGAACTCGTAAGAAAAGTTCTTATAGTTTATTTCAAAGAAATAATTTGTTATTAAAAAATTAATTCTTCATTTTCCTAACAAATTTTTAAATTCGTGAAATATGCATACATTTTCAAAAAAATTGTTTCGATTGTTTTATATTAAATACTTGTATATTTTCATCCGTATAGTCCAGGATGCCAAATTCTGAATTTGATGATTTTTTGGCGGATTTTCTTAAAATTATGCACAAAATTCTCCTTTGGCAGCCCTAGTATTTTCGTCATTGCTATGACGTCACAATACGTCTTCTTGGAAACATTTCTTCATCGCCAAAAAAGTTCGGAATTTGGAATCCTGGGTTAAATGGCATCTGTGCGGTTCAGTTATTGAGGTTGACGTTAATAAAAATATTTTCTCTTTTAGAATCGTTTTTTTTTTCCCCATTTTAAAAAATGCGGCCTTCTTGGATTGATTAGACAGAATTTAAATGAAAAATTATTGAAAATAAAAATTCATATATTCTGTACAGACTCTTATGTCTACATGATTAATATATTTATTTAAGTATGCAATTCATGTAGACATAAGAGTCTGTACAGAATATATAAATTTTATTAAGTAATTTATGAAGTAATTTTTCGGAATGCTCTTTTCGTAAGTCCTATAAATATGTAAATAATTCACATAAGGATATATTACATTCATAACTTTTCATACATTCATTAAATATTAAACATGATTAAAACAGAACTGCTGTTATATACTATCTGTTAACATTACATAAAATGCCTGTGTAAATCTAAAAGTATCTTCAAATTTTAATGCATATTTTTTTAAATTCAAAACATCGTTCATCATTTTTTATTCTGTTATTTTCAAACGTTTTTCTTATTATTGATTATTTTACTGCGTAAAAACAATCATTTTTTTAAATATATGCACTGAAAAAATACGTTGGTTCATTCTTCATATCACAAATAAATGTTCCCTGCTATTAAATTAAACTAAAAACAGTTGCACGTCAACTGCCATGGGACCCCTAAGGTCCAAATAAAGTCTTCTCATTTACGAAAGCATTGGTTACAAAGCATATGTCCCTGTTAGGAGATATGCTTAAAGTGAACTTTTGAGTATTTAGTTCCTAAGCATGCTTGGTACTCACACAGTTTTATCGACCCATTGAAGAAATAAAAGGCTGCGTTGACTTTTCTATCTCGAGTATTGAACCTCTGACCTGTGTCTTGATACGCAACCACTATGACACTAGATTTCGTTCATTGCCATTAAAATATAACTTATGTTAATATTTTGGTGATATACAAGAAATTTTTTTTACTTCTTCACAAAGAAAATTAATATCAATTTAAATACATTTTCTCAAATGAGAACTATATATCAATTATAAACTGAATTTCATTTAAAACTGTCAAGCAAGAAATTTGATTTTCTTTAAGGATAATGATCCAACAAATGAATTACTCATAAAAAATTTTTATTTATAAGGAAGTATTTAAAAAAAATCATTGTATATTAACTTGCTTCTTAACTTTCAACACAATAAGTATAGAAAATTTTTCAAAAATGGATAATTTTTGCAAAATACTTAAATTCTTTTATGATATTTTAGAATTATTTAAACTACACACAAAATGTTATTTAATTGTATATAACTGTAAAAAATGTATACATAAAAATTAATAACTATTTTAACTAAACGTCTACATATTCTAGAATCAGCAATCGACAATATTTGTACCAATTTTCAAGAATGCAACAAAATGATTCTTGCATTTTTAATATTACTTAAATTGATTTTTGTTTCACATAGTGTAACCGTGATATATAAATGAACAACATTGTTTCACAATATTGAGTAAAATTATTTAAATAAATTGGTAAAAAAATTTAAGAAATTTCACATTTTGATTTTTGACTAAACTTTAT
>CM075861.1:29160210-29407710 GCA_037975125.1 Latrodectus hesperus
TATATATATATATATATATATATATATATATATATATATATATATATATATATATATATATATATATATATATATATATTGGGTTGGCAACTAAGTAATTGCGGATTTTTTTTGAAAATCAAAGACAATTTTTTCATGGAACTAAATAAATTCATTCTGTAATGTATTACCCAGTTTTGATCAATGACCTTTTGCCATCTTTCAGACAGCATCATAATCCCACGTTCATAAAACTTTTGGTTTTTATTAGCAAAAAACTGAATCAGGTATGATTTGACATCATCATCATTATTGAAATTTTTACCATTCAATGAGTTTTGTAAAGATCGAAACAAAAAGTAATCAGATGGTGCAAGGTCAGGATATATATGGTGGATGTGGCAAAACATCCCAACCAAGCTCCAATAATTTTTGCCGAGTGACCAAAGAAGGTGTGGCCTTGCATGATCATGATGGAATGCAACACCTTTTCGATTTGTCCATTCGGGCCGCTTTTCTTCAACTGCATTGTTTAATTTCGTTAGTTGTTCAATGTAGACATCAGAACTGATCGTTCGGTTGGGTAGTAAGAGTTCAAAGTAGACAATTCCTTTGTAATCCCACCAAACTGATAACAAAATCTTCTTTTGATGAATATCAGCTTTTGATGTTTGAGTTGGTTCACTTGGCCTGCTCCACGATCTTTTCCACTTGATATTGTTGTAAACAACCCATTTTTCATCGCCAGTTATCAGTCGTTTTAAAAATGAATCATTTTCATTACGTTTCTTTAGCAAATCGCAGCTGTTAATGCGTTGCGTTAAATGCGTTTCTTTCAGTTCGTGAAGAACCCATGTATCGAGTTTTTGAACATAGCCAAGTTGTTTTAAGTGATTTTCAGTACATGTATGTGATACATGAAGCTTCTCTGCAATCTCACGTGTTGTACTGTGACGATCCGAATCGATTATTGCTTTGATTAAGTCGTTATCAACTTCAACTGGACGACCAGAGCGTTTTTCATTTTTGAGTGAAAAATCGCCAGAACGAAATTTGGCAAACCTTTTTCGACACTGCCGTTCTTTTAAGGCTTCATCACCATAAACAGCACATAACTTTTTATGAGCTTGCAATGCGTTTTTCCCTTTGCGGAAATAAAAAAGCAAAATATGACGATTTTTCATTTTTCAACTAATGCTAAACGAAAACTACGCAACCGATCAAAAAACTTTTTTTACTGATTGACAGCTGAATTTCCAACTATTAAATAACAAAATGTTTTTTACATTTGATTTGTACTACGTCTGCAAACTTAAAAATTCAACTGAAGCCATCAATGAGTGAAATCCGCAATTACTTAGTTGCCAACCCAATACATATATATATATATATATATATATATATATATATATATATATATATATATATATATATATATATATATATATATATATATATATATATATATATATATATATATATCATTTACGTATATCTTCTATTTACAATATAGTCAAGCAAAATATGACAGTTTGAGGCTGTTTTTATGCTCCAAATGTCATCATTAAGATACTAATTACTAATATGACCCCATAGCTATCGTTTGCAATAATGCAAAGAGAACATTGGATTTTGGATATGCAATTAGAGTTTCTGGAGTTTTTTGGTTTGTATGAATATATTTTAACCAGTTCAGAAAATATTTTAATAGTTCAGGAAATGTTCTGTCTAGAGTCAAGACGATAACACTTCTGTTATGCAGCAAGCGCCATAGCTTATTCGTTAGTGGTTTTACAATAAACAAATTGGCTTCTTTCGATTCTTCAGAGTCCCAAAGTGAACTCCAATAAAACAATCTTTAAGATGAACGTTAGTATCAGTTGTTTGCCAAAGAAGTGAACATAAGAAGAATGGACCATAAATTTGCCAACACTTTAGTGAATATTCTCTCCAAAAATGTTCTCATAAAAGCAATAGGAGGTCCGTCATCCTCTTGTGTCTTTTGAACAAAAAAATATGGTGTCCAGTGACTTTTGATCATTTAGTGTATGTACTAAAAATAAAATAGGAAATATGCTTATACAGATCATTTTTCTACATATTTGTCAAATCTATTTATTTAAACATTTGTATGAAAATAGAACACAATTTTATTCTTCTAGGTAGAAATATTACAAACTTGTCCATTCAAACAATTCTCGACAAATGTTCTCCCATCGCTATGTGAAGAGAACATTTCCCTAGATGACTATTCTTTCATCAGTTTAACAAATCCAAGTAACAGAATTGTTTATTTCGGTAAGAAAGGTCTGGGTCTCAATTTCAGCCATCTGTTCAAATATACCACGGAGCAATTTGATGTTACGCTTTCTATTCATATCTGCCAAGTTGAGGACTTAAAAGATGTCCACATTTTCTCTTTTGTGACGCTTGAATACAGCCTTCTATGTATGAAAAGTACTTCTACGATAAATATCAAGAAACCTTACAAATACTTTCAGTTATTATGCTGCCAATGTGGAACAGTATAGGCATTTGCTCAATTTTGGAAAAAAAAATTATTAAAATAAAGTAAATAAGGCTCTATGCCAAATTCTGGGTGTTCAGCAAGTGTCTTTTGACTTTACAAAACTTAATCGGGCCGTGGTAGCCTATTTGTCAGGGTATCGGCCTTCCATCCGGAAGGGTGGGGTTCGATTCCCAATGCCACCAAAGACCCACCGAGTACATACGATATACGAGCTCGTTAAATCTGTGGAATCGAAACTCCTGTGGTCGATCGTTGAGCAGTTATCATGGGTGCAATTGTCTTGAGAAAATTTCCTCCCCTTCAGATCAATGCCAAAATTGAGGGAGTAGATCCTCTGGTGCTGCCATCTATCGGAGGATTTGAAGAGCAAAAGTCATACTTTCAGCTTTATATTGCTCTGATTAAACGAAAGACGCTCCCAATTGACTTAAATTCGCACAACCAAGGCATAGCGAGCTTGGCTTGTCCAAGTGTCATTAGTAACAACAACAAAACTGAACTTTTGTAATGAAGTTTTGAGTTTGCCGAATTGCAATATGGGTATTATCATATCATATTGCAGAATGCTTGCATGATTTGACAATAAATTTCAGGTCCAGGCGTAAAGGTTTGTCGATATGATTTGTAGTTCAGATTCCACTGAGATCAATTTTTTATTCATCTTATATCTTACTAAAACATTAATTAAATGTATTGTTATTAAAGATTAAGATATCAATTAATTTATACAACTTCCACATACTACTAAAGATAATTACAGATAATTGTCACTATATCTATGTAAATTAAAGATAATTGTCACCATATATCTTTTTGCTTGAGAAATAATCTTCCAAATAAATTGCTTTTTAAATTTTGCTGTTTTTGATTTCATTTTTGTATTTTTATGTGCATTTATATTTTTGGTATGTACGATAATTTCTATGCGAATATATGTGTAGTATGACATACTAAATGTTATTTAGTAAGTTTTATATTTTAGTTAAGCCACTTGCAAAATTTCTGTTGTTGTTGTTGTTTACTAATAATACTTGGACAAGCCAAGCTCGCTATGCCTTGGCTATGCGAATTAAGTCAATAGGGAGCGTCTTTCGTTTTTTAATTAGAGCACCATGAAGGTCAAATACGTCTTTGCTTTTTTTAAATCCACCGATAGATGGCAGCACCAGAGGATCTACTTCCTCAATTTTGGCACTGATCTGAAGGGGGAGTAAATTTCTCCAGACCACTGCACCCATGGCAACTGCTCAACGACCGACCACAGGACTTTCGATTCCACAGATTTAACGAGCACATATATCGCATGTACTTGGTGGGTCTTTGGCGAAATTGGGAACCAAACCCAGTCCTTCCGGATGGAAGGCCGACATCCTAGCCACTAGACTACCACGCCCTAGTAAGATATATAGAATATCACTATGAAGATTCTAGAATCAAGGCCGCAGTGCCCTGGTTGGTTAGGTAATTCACACTGTTTACCTCAAGATAGTAACCTGGTCCAATTAAAGATTCAGCATATTCACTATTGGTAGCTGGAGCTACCAATAGTGAATATGCTCACATTAAATATATCGTAGTTGCAATGTCCTCTAAGAGAATTGATACTTCTGGAAATGACAAGCCGAGTCTGGTGTCTCCTGATTGGTCACTGCTTATAAATAATGAATACCTACCATTAGGCCTAAGACAGCACGCCCATTGGGTGCTTTAATATATGAGGGCCATCCCTTCCACCCTTTCTAGTGCTGGTTGGTGGAAATATGGTTGCCTACCCGTTTATAGGGTAGGCAACCATTCACACCTCATTCATACAAGGAAAGGCCAAAGACAGGATAGATAGAGAGAGAAAGTGCATCCATGCCCGAACCGGGATTCGAACCCAGGACCTCCTTATCCGCAGTCAGGCATGCTGACCACTAGACAAATTGGTCGGCAAAAATTTCTGTAATAATATTGTCTGAATTTTTCTGATAATTTCTGAAGCTTTATTTTTAACAATAATTAACAAATTTCTCAGCCTCTTTCCTACCAAATGGATATTAGCGTTCGTTATAAATTAACACACCTATCTACATGCTAGCACAATCTTCCTTTGTTCTGTTATTTCCTCCCTTTAGTTTTTGGAACTCCATTCCAAGAGATCTTATTGATTTTTATTTTATGAAGCAAAACTGAATCACATTCGCACCAACCAACTCTCTTTCTCCAGATGTGTTGAAAGTATTTACGATATCGCCCAGAATCAGACAATAAAAGGAGAAAAACACCCATAAAGATATTTCAAGCTTTTGAAGTAGATAGTTCTAAATAATCTAACCTGTAAAATGTTCATTTATTGACTCCATTAAGTTTTCATAGCAAAAGTAAAGATTTATGCACCCGATAGAAAAGTAATATTTCTGGAGTATCACGGTTTGAATGGAAAGGGATGAATCAAAACTCATTAAAACCATTATTTGAAAACTTAAGAGTTAATTCACTTGGTAACTGAAATGATTGCTGTTTTAAAAGAGTTAATTACTTTTTCCAGTAATCAGAAAACCAGAGAAAGAAATTATTAATGAAAATTCTATACCTTTCTAGACATAATTTTCATTTTGGTAATATATTAAGTAATCATAATAATTTTTAATATATTCATAAGAATTTGGTAACATATCATACCATATATAATATATGATATATCAATTAAATAATGGAATATTTATAATTCACCATTACATCTATGTATCTATCTGTGTGTGTGTGTGTATATATATATATATATAGTATATATATATATATATATATATATATATATATATATATATATATATATATATACATAACACCAATGCTATATTGCTATATTTGAAATAGTAAAAAAAATTTTATCAGTCTGTATGAAAAATATTGTTTCCGGTAATATTTTTAGACGTCCTAAAATTCTAGAAATTTAGGTTTGGTAGATTCTTTAAATAAATTTCAGATACGTGATTAGAAAAGTACTGCTGTAAGTAATGCTTTTTTAAAGAATTTTTGTGAAGATTGAAAAAAATATAGATCTAAACTTTTTACTTAAAATATATCTCTGCTAAAAATGTGTGTGATTGTGTTTATATAAAAATTAATAAATACAATTACGAAATTACATTCTATGTATTTTTGACAGCGTATCATTATTATTATTTAATATTAAATGTTCACTCTCCCATATAATCTAAACTACAATTTAAATCCATTGAAAATTAAATGTGATTCAGTTATTAATTTATTCCCCCCCTTTTAGTGAGACTTGTTATTAATTCCTTCTTGTGATTACACACGTCCTTATAAAATATTAATCTATTCATACGAAAATAGAATTTTCAATATAGTTTTAATTAATCTAGATTCTTAATTGTTTTCACTGGAGCACAAAATTAGATACGTGACTAGTCAAATTAGAAAACACGAACTTATGCATATCATTAATGGATTTACGATATTTATGATAGTAGCAAAATTCTTTATTTGAGATCAATTGTTCACAGAATGCCTTTGCATTTTTTAATTATATCTTTTAACTGAAAATATTGATAAAATCTTTATTTGGAAAAGAAGTGTTCAAATTAGCTGTTAATATCGAGTAATTATTTTCAGTTGAACAGAATGAAATTTTGGTACTTTTCCATTTCGCCGGCGCAACTCTCGCCAAGCGAAAATTAAGTCGCCAATTGGCGACCACACACAGTATACACATAAAAATTATAAATAATGTTGTTTTACATAAAAAATTTTAAATTTATTTATTTAATTGTTGTTCTCGTGTTCACGCTATGCGTGGAATGATGGGTGCCAGAGCCTCAATTTATTTACTTATTATATTAGATTACAGTTTATCGGGTGATGCATATTTCAAAATCTTATTATAACTTTTTTATGTGTTAATATTATATTATATATGTTGTGTATATTATATGTGTTACAATATTATGTGTTAATATTATATTTTTATTAAATATTTTTTATGTGAATTTGTTACGATTATTATTTCTTAAGATATATTTTTAATTTCCGATTTTTTCTAGAGAGATTTTATGAAATTATTAAATTTGTATATATAGCAACATAACATAAAATAATAAAATGGAGAAAAAAAGAGTCCAAATAAAGTCGTTGACAGTAAAAGGCCGTCACATGTTTCGGAAACGTAGCAGTAAAAGGTTACCAGCGGAGATATTCCCTCTAGCACCGGTTGTATCATTTTTGGCGACTTTATCGCCTGCGCCGGTGAAATGGAAAAGTAACGAAATTTCTTGTTGGATCTTGCTTTATAATTTTTATAATCCATGTTTTCGTTCCTATCGTTTTCGACATGCAGTCCAAAAAATGATGCGAGATCACACATAGAAATATCCATTAAAATGTTTTTTCCTAACATCAATATAAATATTGGTAGATAACCTAAGATTTTAATGTTTTTACAAGGTAAAAACCCTGACCATCTCTGGCTAGAAAATCCTTATATTGCATGCCGTATATAAGCACGGAAAATTTATCCTTGAAAACGTTCATAACGAACAAATATGCTTTTTAAATAAATATTTAAAAAAGTTGGCTGTAGAGGCGGATACACTTCGATTTGGCGACAGATATTGGCGATAAAATTTAATTTCTGATAACAGTGGCCTTTTTAGAGCTTTTATTAATGTAATTTTAGGGTTGCCACTTTTTACTCACATCTTGGCGTCAAAAAAATCGCCAAAAAATCAAGGGATACCCGTTTCCAAATTTTTTCCAAAAAAATCAATGGAAAAATATTTTTCTCTGTTTGATAGTGAGAAGAATGTAATTTTAAAGTATTTTTTCTAAAATGCTGTCTGGTTCATAATCAGTATGATGTTTAATTAACAGGATTAATTTGCATCATCATAAGAAAATAAATTTCAGTGTATGCTACTCTGTAGATAGTGTGTGAAATCTTATTTGAACTTTCCCTCATCACATTGTATCAAAAGTTTCTTAACTGTTTTATTTTAGAATTTTTCTTATTATCCTTATATTGGTTTTCATTCCCTTTTAAGGACTTTTGCATAGAATGTCTGAAAGTTTTACTTCAAAATATCAATTTTAGTTTAATTTATTATTCTTATTGTGAGGTCCATTATGCAATTTACCGGAGTACCTAATTAAAACAGAAGTTTCTCTCGAATAAATTTTGAAATAATATAATATATTTGAATCTGCATCGAAATAAAATTAAATGTTTTACATAAAAATTTAGAGCTAATGAAATTTCTTTTTAAATTGTGAAAAATGTATATCTCAGCTTCTAATTTTTTATTTTGTAAGCGTTAAAAAAACTTGTTGAATTAAATAAATCATCTTTCCAAATTCTCGTTATTCACGCGTGAATGTTTTATCGTCATTGAGTATTGGTTCTCATGTTTATTACATATGAAAATTTTATATGCATCTGGAAAAAGTTTTTGTTATATTAACAATCTCTATTAATTTATTAAAATTAATAAGAATAGTTAATTCATGATCACATAATTCGAATTTAAAAAAAATTTACATTTATTAATTTTACTAGAGCAGTCAATATGTATTTGAATTGCATAAAACAGATGTGGGCAGATTTTCCCTAGATACGGGCTTCTAATTTGTTTAAGGTGGCGAAGATGTGATGAACTAAGAAAAAGATGTTTGCAATAATTATTATAACTTAATAATAAAAACTCGGCTGCAGTTATAGTTAGTAGTAGATTTAATCATCATAATACCCGCCAATCTTGAATATATTGGCATATAATTACCTTTAATTTTGAATTAGATTCTAAATGGTCATCTGTGAGACGGGAATGATTTGTCAATTTTGTGGCGCATGACAACAGCACGAGAATCCCATCTTGTTAAATCACAGAAACAGCTGCAAATCATCAACATTTATTCTCAAATTCATAGTGTGTGGGAAAGAAATATTTATTAAGATGGCTGACATTGCGGTGATCCCTTCTTCCTCTATATCGGCAGCGAAAGTATATAGGAAATCATAAATCACTTCCGGAGATGGTACATGCGTCTATATATTCATCGAATCATTTGCTTAAACTTTTCTCCCCTGTAGCGGCAGCAAACGTGAAGTGTGATCGTACTTCTCCAGTAATGGTACATGTGTCATCTACGCACATCCATACCATGCAACACATTCATCGAATTATTTGATTAGACTTTCTTCCCCTGTAGAGGCAGGGAACGTGTGAACGTGAAGAGTGATCATACTTTTTTAGTAATGGTACATGCGTTAGCAACACACATCCAAGTCATGCGACACATTTACCAAATTATTTGCTTAGGCTTTCCTCACATGTATCGGCAGTGAATGTGAAGTTTCATCATACTCTTCCAGGGATGGTACATGTGTCATATACGCACAACCAAGTCATGCGACACATTTACCAAATTATTTGCTTAGGCTTTCCTCACATGTATCGGCAGTGAATGTGAAGTTTCATCATACTCTTCCAGTGATGGTACATGTGTCATCTACGCACAACCAAGTCATGCGACACATTTACCAAATTATTTGCTTAGGCTTTCCTCACATGTATCGGCAGTGAATGTGAAGTTTCATCATACTCTTCCAGTGATGGTACATGTGTCATCTACGCACAACCAAGTCATGCGACACATTTACCAAATTATTTGCTTAGGCTTTTCTCACATGTATCGGCAGTGAATGTGAAGTTTCATCATACTCTTCCAGTGATGGTACATGTGTCATCTACGCACAACCAAGTCATGCGACACATTTACCAAATTATTTGCTTAGGCTTTCCTCACATGTATCGGCAGTGAATGTGAAGTTTCATCATACTCTTCCAGTGATGGTACATGTGTCATCTACGCACAACCAAGTCATGCGACACATTTACCAAATTATTTGCTTAGGCTTTCCTCACATGTATCGGCAGTGAATGTGAAGTTTCATCATACTCTTCCAGTGATGGTACATGTGTCATCTACGCACAACCAAGTCATGCGACACATTTACCAAATTATTTGCTTAGGCTTTCCTCACATGTATCGGCAGTGAATGTGAAGTTTCATCATACTCTTCCAGTGATGGTACATGTGTCATCTACGCACAACCAAGTCATGCGACACATTTACCAAATTATTTGCTTAGGCTTTCCTCACATGCATCGGCAGTGAATGTGAAGTTTCATCATACTCTTCCAGTGATGGTACATGTGTCATCTACGCACAACCAAGTCATGCGACACATTTACCAAATTATTTGCTTAGGCTTTTCTCACATGTATCGGCAGTGAATGTGAAGTTTCATCATGCTCTTCCAGTGATGGTACATGTGTCATCTACGCACAACCAAGTCATGCGACACATTTACCAAATTATTTGCTTAGGCTTTCCTCACATGTATCGGCTGTGAATGTGAAGTTTCATCATACTCTTCCAGTGATGGTACATGTGTCATATACGCACAACCAAGTCATGCGACACATTTACCAAATTATTTGCTTAGGCTTTTCTCACATGTATCGGCAGTGAATGTGAAGTTTCATCATACTCTTCCAGTGATGGTACATGTGTCATCTACGCACAACCAAGTCATGCGACACATTTACCAAATTATTTGCTTAGGCTTTCCTCACATGTATCGGCAGTGAATGTGAAGTTTCATCATACTCTTCCAGTGATGGTACATGTGTCATCTACGCACAACCAAGTCATGCGACACATTTACCAAATTATTTGCTTAGGCTTTCCTCACATGTATCGGCAGTGAATGTGAAGTTTCATCATACTCTTCCAGTGATGGTACATGTGTCATATACGCACAACCAAGTCATGCGACACATTTACCAAATTATTTGCTTAGGCTTTTCTCACATGTATCGGCAGTGAATGTGAAGTTTCATCATACTCTTCCAGTGATGGTACATGTGTCATCTACGCACAACCAAGTCATGCGACACATTTACCAAATTATTTGCTTAGGCTTTCCTCACATGTATCGGCAGTGAATGTGAAGTTTCATCATACTCTTCCAGTGATGGTACATGTGTCATCTACGCACAACCAAGTCATGCGACACATTTACCAAATTATTTGCTTAGGCTTTCCTCACATGTATCGGCAGTGAATGTGAAGTTTCATCATACTCTTCCAGTGATGGTACATGTGTCATCTACGCACAACCAAGTCATGCGACACATTTACCAAATTATTTGCTTAGGCTTTCCTCACATGTATCGGCAGTGAATGTGAAGTTTCATCATACTCTTCCAGTGATGGTACATGTGTCATCTACGCACAACCAAGTCATGCGACACATTTACCAAATTATTTGCTTAGGCTTTCCTCACATGTATCGGCAGTGAATGTGAAGTTTCATCATACTCTTCCAGTGATGGTACATGTGTCATCTACGCACAACCAAGTCATGCGACACATTTACCAAATTATTTGCTTAGGCTTTTCTCACATGTATCGGCAGTGAATGTGAAGTTTCATCATACTCTTCCAGTGATGGTACATGTGTCATCTACGCACAACCAAGTCATGCGACACATTTACCAAATTATTTGCTTAGGCTTTCCTCACATGTATCGGCAGTGAATGTGAAGTTTCATCATACTCTTCCAGTGATGGTACATGTGTCATCTACGCACAACCAAGTCATGCGACACATTTACCAAATTATTTGCTTAGGCTTTCCTCACATGTATCGGCAGTGAATGTGAAGTTTCATCATACTCTTCCAGTGATGGTACATGTGTCATATACGCACATCTAAGTCAAGCGACACATTCATCGAATTATTTGCTTAGGCTTGTTGTATAAAAGTTAACTTGATATGAAGTTCAATTAAAAGGGTTCGTTAATGACCTTTCAAATATAAATTGCGTTTTGTTATGTGTGAGTAAATTATTTTTTAAACCAGTGGGGTTTTTTGTCATTGTTATTTCACAGACACAGGTAATATTGCTTGAAAGAATCTCTTTTTGTGCAAAGTATTTTTCTCTTGGGCCAAAAACCCTATTCATTAAGTGATATCGTTTTTGAGAAAAATAAAACATATTTTCATACGATAAATCTTGTGTTTGCTAGACAAAATTAAAAGTTTTGATCCAACAACGATAACTTTGTAAATATCAAAAATAAACAATGTTTTCATAAATTTCAGAAACTATCTCTTATTCTAAGATTTTTCCCTTAAATCTCGGCTTTCTGAAGCAAGTTTTTTTGTATCAAAAATATATAAGAATATTAGATATCGATTATAATAAGTAGTTCATTATTATGTGATTCTTCCAAAATTAATCTTTTTAAAACTATAGAGCTCTCAAATTTTGATGTCGTAAACGGAAGATGTTGTATAATTTTGGTACTTTCGTGGTACTGATTTTCTTTTCATTATAAGACATTGGTGAATATAATGGAATAGTTGGCTGATAATCGCCAAAAATTAGAATGTAACTATTAGGAAAATATTTTTCTGAGAAAAATAAACTGTGCCATTTATTTAACAAGCAATGTAAGTCCATTCATAAAAAAGTATGTATATTAGATAATTTATTCTTTATTCAGAGTAAAAACTTTTAATTTATAGCAATAAATTTTTTATTTAATATTGTAAAAATCCAAATTTTTGTGCAATTTAAAATTGTCCATAAACGAAATTGAGCTGCCAAAAGTTTGGCTGCCAGTAGAGGTGGCTGGAAGAAGCTTGTTCAGAAGGCCTTGGCCCATCCTGGTCTGGCGCGCCATGAATGATGATGAATTCAAAAAGTTAAAAGATTCTCAAAAACTTGTTCCTTGAAGAAACTGATAGGAAACAAAAAAACAATTTATTCAGTTTTATAAGCAACAAAAAGAAATATATATATTGTTATGTCTATATCATATCCTTACACGCACAGCTCAAAAAATCAATATGGTCGGTGGTTTTATAGCATATTAGGCCTGAAAGAAATTAATACTAGTTATTCTAATGTCAACAAAGAGCTTTCCAAAGCAAATAAAATTCCTCAAAAATCAAGCATTATCTCAAATGAAAAGACAATAACTATCCACATATGAAGACAATAATTATGCGAATAGTTTCTGGAAAACTGCAAAGAACGCAATGAAGCCAATTCCAGTGGACAGAAATTTCAATATCCCAAAAAGTCCAAAAACCAGTATAGGCTGATGTGTTGTGTTCAAGGGGCATCCAAGGGTAATAAAACTAATTTCTTACAGAAAATGCAATGATTTTACTTACAAAAATCATTCTTACGTTTGCTGTAAGTGTATGTCGCGAATCAGAATTTTTAATACTAGTACGCGCAATTTATAATTTTTAGTGTCATTTTTTAGGTATTGAAAACGTATTCTTATTAGGAAAATAGCTTCACATTTAAATAATAAAATTTTTTTTTTTAAAAAAATTGTTTTTAAGCGTACAATTTTGGGAGCGTCTTTCGTTTTAATCAGAGCATCATGAAGGTGAAAGTCCGACTTTGCTCTACACACATGCCATAGGTACCCGTTTATAGGGTAGGCAACTATTCACATCTCATTCAGACAAGGAAAGGACAAAGACAGGATAGATAGAGAAAGTACATCCATGCCCGAACCGGGATTCGAACCCAGGACCTCCTTATCCGCAGTCAGGCACGCTGACCACTAGACAAGTTGGGCGGACAAGTACTAAGATAGAATAGAAGTCTTGGCGAGCAGCAAAAATCCATAGCAATGCGCCAATAATAATTCAACGTAAAAATTTCAAATGTAAAATATTATTCTTCACTGTACTATCAAACAAAATTTGAATTTTTTTAAAAACCTTATTCTGCTAAAAGACACAACATATAATTATTTAAATTTTTCATATACAAAAGAATTTTCCTTATCCGGTTATTTCTTTAGAACAATATGAGCTATAATTTATGGCAATTATTTTTCTTAGTTAAAATATGTGCATAAGACATTTCTATTTATGATAAGAATCACTCCAAACAGTATTTGAAGTACCAGTATTAATTGAGAAAATACTTGTTTATAAATATGAAGTCCAAATAATGATTTTGAAAATCTAACACTAATTGGAGAAGAATTTTGTGTGAATAAAATAATTATAACTCTGTCTACAGGCATACAGAATGAATATTTCTTTTATATAATAGCAGTCTTAAAAAATGATGTGTGGTTATTTAAATGTAAATTTAAGTAATGAATTTTTCATTTATTTATGTATTTATTTATTTTACATTTAATAAAATTTACACTAAAAATATTTCAACTAAGAATATTTTTTTGGAATATAAATACTTTTCTATCAATTTCAAAAATTTTTACAAACAACATTACGACTAAAATTCATCTACTGATCAAGCCTTGAAAAACTAATTTTTGAATACCCGTTGTGAATTAAGAGTTGAATTCCAAAACTCAAATAAAAAAGACCTTTCTTATATAAAAAAAAATGCAAACTTTTCGACAAAATTTATTCACAAAGTTCCAAAATTCAAAAATATCTGAAACAAGATTATAATTTATATTTTAAATAATAATATTTATAACGTACCCTTTAAAGCAAACAATTTTAAAAAGGGAAAAGAATAGAGAGAACATTTTAATGAATTTCGATTATTTCTGGGAAAGTAAAAAAAAAATTGATTACCAATCAATTATTCACTTGTGTGTAAAGCATTGATTTCTAATCAAAAATCAATACTTTACACGAGTTTAAGTTAAAGGACTATATCTGTTTCCCTTAGGGCACATTATAAATTGTCTTTAAATGTGAATTAAAAAGTATATAGCACGTCATATGCAAATTTTTATTATATTCAAGTTAATTTATGAATTTTAAAAAATTCGCGACTTTCTTAATCAAGAAAATTTTAAGCTTTTACTAGTAGTCAACATTTCATGTATAACACATTAACTAATTTAAAAAGCGCGATAATTTCAATACCGAATTACTATGATTAAAAAATGGAAATCGTAAATCAAATTAGAATTTTTTTCTTATTGAAACGCCAATTTCATATGTATCTCTCTCTCTCTCTCGATTAAGTAACTATAATTATCAAATTTTTCAATAAACAGTTAAAAACATTAAGGATTTTCGCCATTTATTTCAAAAAATTAAATTGGACAATAATCACCATTTCTCAAGTGTGAAATTTGACATTACTAACAAAATAAAATAAAACAAGCAAATAAAAAAATTTATTTTAATTTTTTCAAATAAATTTATGCATTTACTAATATAGTTTGATTAGTTTCTGTTCTTAACGGCAGAAATTTGTAATTTTTAGATATCGAAGAAATTAAAGATTCGCTATTTGTATTTTTCATAAAAAACAATTTATGCTTCAAATTTTCAAAAATTTTAAATCTGTGTACAAGAAAGAGTTAGATTAATTAGATGATAACAGTAAAAATTGTCACGTCAGAAAAGTTTTGACTAGACGTAAAACGAAACACACTTTGTTTTTCAAATTTGTTCGAGAACTTTAGATTTTATAAATAAAATTGCTCATATATAACACAGAATATATATAATATATTCATTATGAAACAAGCTGTTAATTTCTTTTTTAAATCAGACAAATTATTTAAGTTAAATTTATTTACGTTCACTTCTGAAAAGTATATATATATACCCCTATAGACAAAACTATTAATACATCAAAGTTAAATAAAAACGTGAAGTGAATAAAATATTTATATATTATTTACGCTATTTATATACTATCTTTTACTTAACAAGTGATATAATAGAATAGCTTTTCACGATTACTCTCTTATATTTGGTTATTTATGTCGCACTACAAAACTAATGAACTCTGCTGCTAAGTTTGAACTTCAAAAACAATATCATTTTCAATGAAGCCCTGTTAGTCTGAAAAATCTAATAACATTTATATAAATGTGCACATTGGTTTAATAACAATACATACATTAACATGAATAGTGACTGGATTTTTATTTAGAAATGGATGCTAAATGTTATAAAAAATCTAATTATATTTAGAAATTTTTAAAAATGAATTTTTACTAGGAACTTATTGGAAAAAATTTAGCCTGATCGCATACATAATCACTCATTAAATAATAATAATAATAAATTCTCGAATTTTAAACTATCTAACACTAAAATAATTACGATGTTTTTCAATCAGTAAAATATTAGGTTGGGGAATAAGTTCATAGCGTTTTTACCAAAGACATTTATTTGAACAAAAAACAATAATTATATCAATAAGTTAATCAATTATATATTCACCGTTGCTGTCTAGAACCACTTCTTATGTCTCGACCCATTTTTTGATGCCGTTCCGCCAAAAATCACCTGGTCTGGTGTCAAAGGATTTGAGCCATATTTTAAGGACCTCTTTGTTATCGAAGGTAACGCCCTTCGTATGGTTTGACAAGGAACGAAAAGATGGTAATCGGTCGGTGCAAGGTCCGGAGAATAGGGCGGATGCTGAAAGACGGATGCGGATATTCCAGCTCTTGGAGAGCGGCTTTGACGACTTGTGTAACATGGGTCTGGCATTGTCGTGAGGAAGTGATTTGACCATGTCGCGCGATCAGGTCTTTTCAGTCGAAGAGCCTCATTCACGCGGTGTAGCTGGGCAATGTAGAGCTCCTTGTCGACTGGGGCATTCTTTTCGAGCATTTCCTAGTGCACCAAGAGATCCTTAAAGACAAGCTCAACAACTTCTTTGACACCAAACCAAGCGATTTTTGGCGGAACGGCATCAACAAATGGGTCAAAAGGTGGGAAGAGGTTGTAAACAGCAACGGCGAATATATAATTGATTAACTTATTGATATAATTATTATCTTTTGTGTAAATAAAAGTCTTTGGTAGAAACACCACGAACTTTTTCCCCAACCTAATAATTTCGAATGATTTAATTTTTTATTTTATTGTCGCGTAAAATTTTAAAAACTTTAAAATGAAGCACTAGCATTGAAGTGAGAACATCGAAAATATGAACACCATATACAAGGAAAATGGAAAACAATCGTAGGAATTTAAAAAATCGTGTTCCAAGCAGTTCGTACATAAACAGATACACGATGATTTTAAGAGTCAACTCCAACAAATTTACGTAGAGCATATACACAGCTGCCTACAAACAATAACATGCTCCATTCCATTCTTTCCCAAATGATTAGTGAGATAAATTATAATTATTAGATATTGATTTTCTTGATTTATATTAATCATTCTGATAAATAAATGAAAAAAAAATATGTTATCAAAACATTAAATAATTGGATTCCCTATACTTTATGGTGCCTCTCAATTTCTCGCCAATTTGACGTCATATTGTCAGCGATGTTGATTTATTTCCGGTTGGTCTAACGTGCTTTCAGCGCTATCTCGTTTCTTCCAACATCTACTGTGGAAACAAACTCGGAAAAAAAATCGCCAAATTTTGTCAAGGGGCACTCTAAAGTATATTTATTTAGAATATGACTTTTTATTCAATAAAAGAATTCAAATATTTTAAACTTACTGATAGACATTTCATGTGCAATAAACCCGTTTCAATAAATAACATTTCTCAGAATTTTTTTTCAAAATTTTCAAATTTAATTAAAAACCATTACACATCAATTAAACCTTTTACTTTGTATGGTCATGTGAATCAATTTAAAATGTATTAAAATTTTGCATGTAGCAAAGACAAATGATAAACTAGCATTCCTTAAGCATTCAATTACTGCTGAATATAAATTTTCTTTAAAATAATTCACTACATTACTCTATTATAGGAAAAAAACTGGAATGAATTTTATTATGGATGATTTGTTTGTCGCTCAACGGTCATTTTTACTTACGGTTCAAAGTAGAGCCCGAACCACAAGAAAGCCTATACCCAAGGTAGGACTAGAACCTACCTTGGGTAGTGTTTCTAGAGCTAGAAAGTAAGTTGAAACAAAGGCAAGTGCGATAACCATTCGACTTTAATTATCAAGAGTTGGCTTTAAGTAACAGTATATAAAATATTAAAGTTATTCTTTTTGATTACTTGATTTATTCCAGTCTTTTTTTACAGGCATTTTAACTGAGACTAGCAATTAGAATTCTGAACTGCTATAGATATAAACTTCACTTGAAAATAGGATTGAGAGATACTGATCTTCAATTTCACAAGTTCAATATTTTAAACCAGTTCCCATTAACACCTTCCCACAGTTAACTATTTCATTATATTCTTCATTGTGACTTACTAGGATAACAATTGTATGAAAAAGAAGCACATGCAATTCTTTTTAAAATGTCACTAATTATAAAGAGAATTTTAAAAAAAGTATGTATCCTTTTAACTGGACTTTCAATTGAATTATGAATAAAGTGAGCGTGTTCTCATTCATAATTTTCTTCATACATTTCTCACCGAAGTTCAATTCTCACTTACTTTGTTTGTGCTTAAAGAACATTTACTGCATATATGATGGTTAATTCCATCCAGACTTATAATTTAAAGTGAATTCTGAAGCATTACAAGCATCCACTTACAAACTGTATACAAATAGGTAAATTCCTTTCATCAGGCAACGTTTTTTTTTCTTTTGGTATGTGAAATTTTATTTGTAGTTTTCTTCGATTCCAGCAAATTCAGGATGAATTGAAATTCCAGTGAGGCTTTGCTGTTTTTTATTTCTGCTATAGTTTAGTACTGTTTTTAAGTTTACCAAACAACTTCTTCTACATCTATAGAGAACTGACAGTCAAGTCTCAAAAGCGAAATTTCACATTACTTGTGAAAACTACCAAGAACTGTATTTCGGTTTTGAAGCTGGTGATTTTGATAAATATTGAGCACCAAATGAATGCTGTGTATCATGTGTTAGGCTTCCGACGGAAAGCTGGTTTTTATCATATGTCGTCTTCAGTTCCCATAATATGGAGGGAATAGAAGGACCATTCAACTGACTGTTGCTTCTGGATAACATACTTTGTTTGGACGTTATTCCTCTACAGTAGAGTATCCCATTTGGCACCTGCAGTGAAATCCATGCCTCATAGTGAAGAGGATCTTGTACCAGTGTAAAGATTTTATGACTATTAGTGGTAACTCTGACCAAGCTTAAACTGAAAACAAAGGGAAGGAGTAATCCTACTTTTGAAAGCAAGTGGTTCATCAGAACTTCACTATTTATTTCATCGAAATATTAATGTCCTTACAAGGGACTTTGTCTGGGCAGTTAGTAGAACTTTTAAGTTCCAGGCTGAATGGTTAGAAAAGACAAACAGATATGGATTTATTATAATCAACATAATGATTTGACTAATTCGCTAAAATAGTCAACGTTTTAATACTTTGTAAAAATTGCTCAGTAATACAGGCCCTTAGATAACAACACCAGCCACATGAATGGCAATTGTTCAGACTCTTCGGAAGTTAGTTTGAAGGCTGTATTTCTTCATAATGTAAAAGAATTACCATCAACACTTTTCGCACGTGCTAGGGATAAGAATGAAACGTGAAGAGTTGTTAGGATTAATGCAGTGTGCTAAATATAGCTGGAACATATGCGGTGACTTAAAAGCAATGGCTTCAATGTTTAATTTGTAACTTGGATGCAGACACTTGTTTTCTGTATGAATGGGACAGCAAGGATAGGAAGTCCCATTACATAAGTAAAAAATGTCCTAAATGTGAATTGCTTATTCCAGGACATAAAAATGTATGAAATACTCTTTCAGTGGTTCCTGAAAAGGTTTTAACATCTCTTGAATATAAAATTAATGCCGATTAAAAATTTTGTATAAGTTATGGACTAATGTTCTGCTGTCTTGTTTCTGAAATCTGTTTTTTTCTTTATCTCCCATCTGCTTTAACGGAGTTACATCAGATCAATGAAACCGTTGACAATAAGTCTGATACAGGTGGTGTGGTGTCTTTAAGAATTCAGTCCAAGATACGCTGTGGTGATACCTGTTCTTGCCAAAATTTAGGGCAAAAAGGAAACCTTGCTACCCCCAGAATATGAGATCTTTCAAGTGACCAATAAGAAATCAGGACAGACGTGTTAGTCTGCCTGTCACAAGGGAAAGATAGGGAAAATCCCGAGTTTTTTCCACCTCTATACCAGTTGTGAAGTAAAGGAATTAAACATTTTCCTTTGTTTTGGACATTTTACATAGAGAATAATTCTAAATATGTGAATTCTGAAATTCCATAAAATAGTTAATGCATAAGATATTTATAGGATCACAAATAAGATTTATAATATTGCATGAACATTTGTAGAAATCTTGAATCCATTGAAAAACACCATGGAAGTCATAAAAAAATATTTGCCCCATATTTCTAGGCAATAATAAAAAAGAAAACTATAAAGAAAGAGTGAATAATTGCCTCGCTTCATACAACATAAAAAAGAATGCACACAACATGTCTTTAAAATTCACTTCCACACTCCCATTTAAACCTATCCCTAAAAATCGTAGGTCTGTCTCTGATAAGCATGGAGAGGACTTTCATCAGCAGATTGATATCATATAGAAAAGATACCAAGGCAGATTGATTCAAAGTATGCTGGGCAACCACTGCCAGCCTATAGAGGTACACCCCTAATGAAAAATATGGTAGAAAATCAAAACATGCAACTTTTTAGATAAGACAGAATTAACTGAATAATTTTGTTAAGTTTTTCTTCAATATAAATTCTTTTAGAACTTTAATAATGTGTTAAAAGGGGGGGAAATCCTGCCTGATGAGAATCTGACCACATATTTAAACTCAGCAGAAAAAAGTTAACAAGATTCCATTTATTTAGTCCTATTAAAAGAATAGTTTTCCTTTGTAGACCAGTTTTATCAGAAGATCTTTGTTTAAAACAGAACCAAATTTGATGTGTTGAAGATCATTAATTACAGTAAAATATTTCAATGATGAGGTTTTCATGAAACAAAACAGCACTTTCTTAATATTCATGATTTACATAGAAATATTCAGATTTTATTTTTAAAATCTTTTAATTAAAACTGCATTTTCAGAAACAGAATATATAGTTAAAAGCAAATTACTGTATTTTGCAATAAATCAAAATTGTTTACTTTGATAAATATTTTAGAATAAAATAATCAATGTTGATGTCTTAAAATTTTGGCATGTGATTATAAGTTTCTAGAAAAAAATGAATGTAAAATCAAAATATGGCATTAGGATGAATCTAAATACCATAAGAATACTTTATAAGTTTATGTTAATCCTGTACTTATGTCTTAAGTTTTCAGTGTCATGTTATATATTTATATATATATATATATATATATATATATATATATATATATATATATATATATATATATATATATATATATATATATTACAATTAGATTTACACAGAAAAAGGGAAAGTAATAATAAAATATTAATTTTAAATTGAGTAAGTTAAAAATTTGAGGTAAAAAAAAGAATAAAGATTGAATACATTTAATTTCTTATTAAAATCTTTAAAGAAAAGAAATGACAAAGCAGAATTAAATTTAATAATACATAACAGATACTTTTATGATATACAGATACATTTTAATAATTCATAACAAGCAATAATATCAGAAATACAAAGGTTTCATAACTGATAAAAGGATAAACATATTAACAATCTTTACTGCAAGTTGAGTTTTCAATACTTATGAAACCTTTGTAAAATAATGCATTGTAAATATGTAGAATGCCTAATGCCACATCTTTGACTAATGATGCACAAAAGAATCAAAATATAAGCTGCAAGCAATGAGAAGATTTGATGAAACATTTACTTCTTCCCGGCAATAATTTTTCCCCTCTCTATTTGGTTAGTTACTACTGTTTTAATAGCCAATAATACAGAAGTATCTATTCATGTATTCAGAAGAAATGCTCCATTACTTGCATGTACAAAAAGAAAAAAGTTTTAAAATTCAAGCATATCATATATTTAATCTGTAGGCAAATAAGATAAAGACTAAATGCTCAAAGCATAAATTTCAGATTATACTTTGGTTACGAATACAATGTAATTTTTTTGCCCACAAGGGTTGAAAGATTAAATTGACACCTAATCACAATACATTCATTCTTCCAGTGGGAGTTCAGTACATAAATTACTGAAGGCCAATGATTTCTGCTATTAGTTCCCCTCATTTTTGCAGAAAGTAGAAACAATTGATCGCTCATTTGGGATTAAATAAGTCACCAACAGTTAATTTTTGTTAATATTACATTTATTTAATAGAAATTTCTTCAGCATTATTTAATTAGAAAGAAAACAATTAATACTTTAAGTGGAAAATTTAAATAGAAATGAAAATTAATTTATATAATTTCATAAAGTATAGAAACTATTTTTCATAAATATTTTGGTAATTCAAGGAATTTTCTCATATGAATAATTATTAAATTACTTTTGCAATTCTAACAACATTTGAAAATAATTTTGTTAGAGTATAAATAATATTAAGGCTAAACTAACTTTAAAATATTTGAGTTTATAAAATTAACATATTTAATGTTGTCCATTTGAGATCAAAATTATTGCAATTTGGTAAGAAAAAATATTAATCCAAGCTTTTATTATCATTTAATATGAATTAATTAGTAAGATTTAATTTTATTATACAATAATCTCATGATTAATTTTAACTTTTTGAGTTATTGAAGATTTAGGCATACATACAAATTGTGCTTTTTAAATTATTCCATAATAATCTATATAAAGAAATTTCGAATAAAAACAAAACTCTTTGTATTCAATTCATTAAGATATGGCTATTGATACCATTTACAATTCATTAAATATATTTAGCAATTTTTCACATTTCTATATAAAATATATATATGAATTAGATTTAGAGAGGGAACTTTCTAGTTCCTGCTTTGTAGCATAAGCATTTAACAATTGTATATACATAAGTGAAATTTTGACTTATGTAAATTTGTGCATTTCTGTAATTTGAAAAACTTTTCTGATAACTCCTATGATAATTCAATAGAATCACGAGACAAATTTATTAAAAATAGCTTTTAGTAATAAGTCAAGTCTTTTGTAAGATAAAACTTGGCATTCAGAATGCTTTGTTAAATTGCTTGCATTCAATAGATTGTATATCAAACTCCATGTAAAGTTACTTTGGTGAAATTTGAACAATTTTGAAGTCATTTTTTATCAGTAAAAACCAATTCTAGACAGAATTTCTAAACCCAAACTACTGTCACTGTGGCAGACTATATAATGGGTCACAGTAGAAGTTTTATGTGTCAAACAATCATTCGGTTCATTTCTATTCTCTCAACTAAGATAACATATTAATATCTAAAAGTAAATTGAGATCAACCCTTATATTTAAAAACTAAATAAGCATTTTTTTCAATTAACCACAAATTGAACTATTTGTATTAAGCAATTCAAACCTAAATAAAGAAAAGAGAGAACTTGATACTTTATTTATAATAATCACATAAATAGATCTTATGAAGCATAATAAAAATCTTTAATAAATGCTGTTTAGTTGATGACATGTTTCAACTTAGAGGTGTATTAGTTAATAGAAAGTATTGTCCCAATCATACAATAAATAATTTCACTAATGCATATTTGATATCAAGGTGTTTTCATGCTATACAAATTAGAACATAACAATCATCATATCAATGAAAGATATCTTTAAAATGAATATTTCTCTTGCAATAGTTGATCTTCTGTGGCATTAGGTATCTATTAAAAGAATATAAAGAGTACCTGTAACTTGCATCAATTTGAATGCAAGTTTAATATGAAAATCCACATGTGAAGAATGCTGCTTCTTTCTTCATTTCAAACTCTAAAGTTCACTTACCATTATTTTTATTCAAATGTCAATCACAAAATCTTCCAAGTGTTGAATGCAAAAATAAATTGTAAGAAAAAAACTTTTGAGACAAAGGTCAGCATGCTAACTATGCATAAATGGTTGAAAATAAAAAACACTACATTGTTAAAACTTAACAACATAATAATTTATTTAAACGAAAATAAAAATCAGGTGAAAATAGAGTATTTAATATCTAGAACATTTGTACATAGTTAGATTTTGTCTTTAGTCTTTTAATAACAATAGCAAGAGTAGGACTTCTTGGCAATAGTTTGAGCTTTCTTGCTGACATAGTTTAAAATGCTCATTGCAAAAAAATCAGACACTTGGTACTGTGTATAATGAATTCATGATGAGCCAAATAATTTAAGCTGATACTGAAGTACCAAAACTTCATGTAGGCAAAAACCATTTAACTTTCAGAAGGTACCATGGGTGATTCATTTATATTAGTTACATCCATAAGCATGTTATCTATTTGACAATCAGGTGTCTGATTATCAGTATTTTTTAAACCTAATTCATTTGAAGAATTATTAATAGTTAATGTGTTTTCGGAAGATTGCAGTTTGTTTGGCTCAGGAAATTCATTTTTCTCTGAGTCTGAACTGTTTGTAACTTCTGAAATATTTTGTGAATCGTCTTGAGCAACAGAACAGTTCACTGCTGTATTTGATGAACTATCTTCTGTAACAGAACCAACTATTTCAGAAGTATTATGAGTAGCAAGTTCATTAGAATTATCACACTGTGCTTCACTGGAGTTTGGAAGAGAAAGTTGTGCTTCACGAGAAGATTGTTCATAACTTTGAAACTTCATTTCTACTTCACAACGTTTTATTTCGATTTCATTGCGTCTTTGTTCTTGAAATTCTCTTTCTTCGGAAAGTGTACGTCCCCATCTAGAACGTTTTCTGGATTCTCTATCCTTCTCTTTACGAGGGCAATTAAATTCGTCTTTTTTATTTACATCTTCTAGAATATCCTTACGAATGCCCATAGATTTATCAGATACACAATTTTCTTCTTTAGACTTTGGAAAATCGTCTTTAGTATTTTTATAATCAAACTTATTTTTGAGTTCTTCCTTTTTCTACCTTCCCAACGTCGATACTCAGAATCCTTGTCTCTTTGATATGACCTTGATTTAAAATCATCAGAGTGATTTTTGTTAAATTTTTTATTTTGTTTAGACTGATCCATTTTGTCATCATTTTTATATTTGTCATTGAAATCATCAGTTCTTTCATCCTTTCGAGCATTCTTAAAATCTTGCATTTTATCGCTACGATCATTTCTCATATGTTTGTCCTCGTGATCAAATGTAGGGCGTCTACGATCATGTCCTAGTTTATCAGGTGTAACCCAGGAATCTCGTTTCCAGTCCCCTCTCTCATATCTATTGTCTCTTTCATAAGGAGGACCGTCAAAATCAGGAGGATACCAATCCCGTCTTTCTTGATGATGTGGCATGCTATCACCCTTATGCTGACCAATAGGCATTCTTGGACCAGGGTGCATTGGAAATTCCATTTCCATTCGATGACCAGGGTGCATATTCATATTTCTAGGCCCTCCCATTCTCATATGGAAGTGTGGTCCCATGGGTCCACCTCTTGGGAATCTCATTCCATGCATTGGTCCAGGTGGACCCCTCATATGATGCATTGGCATAGGTAATCTTGGGAATTCAGTAGGACCTTGAAATCTTGGACTTGTGTCAATATTACCTCGCGGATAATCTCGATCCATAGAAGATTCATCATCAGTGCTAATCACCATATCATGATGTCCAGGTGACGAGCTTCGATTACCTGAATTGTCTAATTCATTAGATTTTCTATCAGATGCAGCATTTTGAGTATCTTTAATGGTAGTTTGATTTTGTGATAATGGTTTCTCTTGATAGGGAGGTCTATTTGTGAACATGTGTGGTGGCATTCCAGATTGAGACATCACTCTAGAATTAGCTGAATGACTAGAATCTGTATCAGTAAAAGGACCCACAGGCTTTTGATGCATCCAAGGAAATTGGTGATTATGAGGTGCTTGACCAGGACCTGGAGGACGTACACCTGGTGGTGGAAAATTGAAATTAACATTCGGAGGAGGATATGGTATAGGTGTACCAGCTGATGAAACTGGTGGGGGCACAGACATCATGGGACGAGCAACATTTTGCATATTCATTAATGGATTAAATTGTGTGATAGGAGCAGTAGTTATAGCAATAGTAGAACTAGTTGTAGTATTTGTTATAGGGACAGTACTAGGTGATGAAACACTTGTTCCGTCTTCTTCAGTAGGAGTAGCATCACCTGCATTTGCAGAAGAAGCAATTGGTGAACTAACTGCAGGTTCAGTAGTCTTGAGATTTTGTAATGCATTAGCAACAGGAGGGACAGCACGAGGAATCATCTGCGGCATTCCCATTTGCAATGACTGAGGATTGAGAGACTGTTGTTGAACCATTAACATAGGATTTGGAGGTGGAATGCCCATTGGTACTTGCATAACCATGGCTTGAGGTGGTAACAAGCCTGAAAAAAAAAAAAGAGAAATACTTATTTGGTCAAACAGAATTAGAACAAAAATAAATTTCAATTAGTAAAATGCAAACTTAGAATTTATATATATATATTTCTTTAGTATTAATTAATATATATACCTTATTTGCATTTATAAGGCAGTATTTTCACATAAATTATGTTGCAGACTTAGAATTTTTCCCATATTTATTTGTATAAAATGTGTTAAACACATTGATGTATACCAGACAATATAAAGCAAAATAAAGTTTTAAAACATTTTTTTTAAAAATAAAAAGCTTATATAAAAGAAAATCTTAATATTCAGCAGTTTTTTATTTAACTGCTAAAAATGAATTTTTAAATAAGTAAATAATAATTTTTTTGCAATGACTTTTTTTCTTTTATTTTAGCACAGTTTTATGAAATACAACATTATTTGAATTTAATGCATCAACTAAAATTTTTGATTATATAATTTCAAATTTCCGCTTAAATTCAGAAATTTAAATAATAAAATTGTAAAAATATTACTACGTTTATTTTTTCCTCTGGCTTTACTCCTTGAAATCATTTTGTTCCCCTAAATCAAAATAATTTATACTCAAAAGAAACAATTTTAATTTTTAAAATTATATTCGATGCATATACATTAGATGAAATAAATGAACTTATTTTTACTATATTTATTATGACACAATAATAAAAATAGAAAATAGGACAGTTGAATATGAAATGACCATTCCTACAGAAATCTTTTAATACATAACAGCATTTCTTAAAAATGAATTATGATTTTTATTTTAACTTAATATGCAAGATAAAAAAGTAATCATATTTAAAATAGATTAAAAACCTGTGGATTTCATAAAATAAGAAAAATGTTTAGCTTGTATTATTTTTTTCTTTTCCTATTCTATCATGTGTTTTATATTAGTGTATTTTTATTTTAATATTAAAAGAATTATTAATAAATGGTTAAGAAAAAAAATTTTTTTTGGATAACTGTCATTTTTACTCTGCAAACAAATGTTATTTACTCCAACAATTTTTCGACACTTCCGTATTTTTGAAATTTCTGCTAAGTTATATCATTTATAATAATTTCATTTGAAAATATACTTTTTTTATGTATTTAAATAAAACTTTAAATGCTTATTGTGTCATACACAAATAAAGGCAAAAAACCATAGCTGCTGGAAAACTTTTAACATAAAATAATAGAAAACGCTTTTTGATCATTTCAATAATGATTAACTTAATAAAATTAAATAAAATTTTTATTGTATTTGTCTGCCAGATTTTTATCCAGAGACAAGCCACGAGGAATGGAATGAAACTTATATCAGGATGCTAAAAGAGAGTTCGTACAGATTTCCAGTATCAAATCTCAGAAGTTTTTCAGTCAAATCAAAATTCCCAAGAGCAATAAACATTCAAGTTGAAAATTTTTATTTTATTTTAAAAATTGTTCTCAACTAAATATGCATTTAATTATATGTATGCAATATTATACAATTACATTTGTAAATAATAGAAATAAATAATTGTGCAAATAAATATTTTTTTTATTTAAATTAGAATTATATTTAATGATTACTTTGAAAGCCTTTAATGAATTAAACAGTAATAACAGGAAATTTTTGATAAAATAATCAATATTTTTATATTATTGGATTATACATTGTATAAAATAAAGGGTAATTATAGAGTTTTTAAACACTTTCAAAATATTTTTTATTTTATTTTTTTATTGAATATATCAAGATATCTTAGAGTGTGCATAACCTCTTTGCAAATATAAATATACTTACTCAAAACAAATACAACTATTAGATATTTTCAAAGTTGACCTGTTCCAAATTATTATTTAGTAAAAACAATTCTTAAATTGTTTTCTGTTTACTATCAAACTCCTTTAAAACAATAAATTTCATACCCATATTCTAGGCTTTTCTTTTTCTTTAATAACTCAATAACTTTTCTTCTTTATTGGTTATTTATATATAAACTGTTAAATAAGCACACTTTTTTAACAAAACTGAATTGCTCTGGAATAGCATGGTCTAGAAACATTGTTTGAAAGAGAGAATTTATATTGCTATAAGAAATGTAGCTGAATCCACTGAAACTTAGACCCATAGATTTTCAGCTTTTAAAATTTCTTTTGAAGAAACAAATGAATCTAAAATTTCAGAACTTGCTTTTGAGTTCCCTTTTTTAACAGGAACAGCAGTAGCAAAAAATATTTTTAAATGAGTATTTTTTGGCTCTCTAAGAGCTGGCTCACTCAGCCAGCTCTAATAAATAGACATTTTTTTCCCTTTCATATGGGATTTGATTAGTGATTCACCAATATTTGAAATACAGAAGTCTTTCTAGCAAAATAAGCAATGGGCATGTGTTTTTTCTGAGCCACGCAAAAGCTAATCTTGGCTTAGTATGGCTTTTTCATATTTCCTTGGTCATTGAAAAGATACTTTCCAGTTGTCATGTTAAATAATTTATTACCGACTTTATTTCATTGATGAACAAATTCACCCCCAATTCACTAAAATTATACACAATTTTCACCAAAAGAGACATAGAATGTATATTTTAACTCAATTATTTTATATTAATATTCAGATAATTTTATACAATATAAAGAAAACAGCAGCAATTAGAAAAATAATCAAAATCGCCTGTCTGATTGCACAACATGATGATCTTGTTTGGTGATTACTTCATTTCACACACAAATCTAAACACTACTAAACCGGATCATCACAATATTTTTGTGATAGAACCAGATTTTTAAACAGTTAAGAATACAACGATTTAATATTGATCATGTCACCCTCTAGTGGTAAAATCAACTAATAATTAATTAGGATTTACTTAATTAAGTTTTAAAATATTAAAACAAACAGCTCAAAAAAATTATAGTTTCTAAAAAACATTAATGCATCAAGGTAGTAAAAATTCCAGGAGTTTCAAGGGCCCTTAATATTTTTTTTGGAATGTAAGGCATTTCCAGGAGTTGTACAAACCCTGTTAAAAACTATATTTTCTTTTAAAATTTGAATACATCATTTGTAATTTATTAAACTATAATATAGCATTAATTCCCAAATGTTATTCATAATTTGATACAATTAATTTAAAATATTAAAAATTCCATTCCAAACCTCATCTAGGAAAAAGGTATATAGTTATTTTTTCCTTTTAAAACTGCTAGTTGTAAGTAAGGCTAAAAATAAAAACATTGGATTCTCTTCTTTCTAGTTTATAAGTAAAAAATAAAATTATATGTATCATTTTTTCAAAATTTTGAAATACTGTTTCTTCACATGTACCATTTGTGTTTGTTTTCCTCAATATATTGCTTATCAGAACTGCATTGCTATGCAGATGAATGGACCCACTTCAAAACTTATTTATTAGCTTCATAACTCAAAGAAATTTTCAAGCATTCTATATCTTACTTCTGTATGATTTATATGTCAGTCCAAATTATCTTATAAAAGTTGTACTTTCATTTTCCATTGGAAGATGCAACCTGTAAGTTTTATTTTTACAATGGGTAATTTTTTTATTAAATCATTTTGCAAAAATATTTGAAATTAACAGATTACATACTTGCTAACTTTTGGAAAAGTCCTTCAGTAAAACTTTACATGTGACACAATTACAAGTCTATCAGATATGTTTTCCTAACTTAACTATTTAACTACATTTAATATAAAATTTTTAATCAATTAAAAAGAAAGTGTTAAATATAATGTAGATTCTCAGAATTTAATTCAATCAAAAATTTATTAATTAAAATTTTATCTTCGGTTGTATTAAATTCATGAAATCTAGAATACATCCGTAAAAATAACACCACTGAATATTAAAACAACATAATAGGAACTATTTTGCATGCCAAAATGAAACTAAACTACAAACTGTTATTAACACTATTTCAATCATTTTATCATAAAAATCAGTTATCTAGACATAGATATATCACTCTTATCATTCTCACAATAGTTTTTATATAAAATAAATTAAAAATACAGCAAAAATTAATAAAATAAAAATTCTGGATTAAAGATTTATAAAAACTCTACAAATATTTTCTTGATTAAATATATTTTATATTTTTTATACTGGAAGACTTTAAAGTTGAAACAGTAGCTCTTTTAGCCTTTTTTAATGAATCTTACTGGACTCAAGCTCATAACAAAATCCATCACTTAAAAATTTTCCAATAAGGAAGAGATATTATTATTGTCTTTCTAAATTTTTATTAGTGTCTTTCTAAATTCCTTTTCACTAAACTAAAATTCCTTCATATTCTGTATTGCTATGAAGTATCACTAATAGACATAACACAAATTTAAATATTCTATAATATTTGTTACAATTATTAACACTCTTAAATTTCACTAATTTGAAACCACAGATAATCAATCTGTTCATTTTCAGTTTCAATCTGTCAGTACAGATGTAAACTGATTTTCTAGCTCATCCATGGTCACATCTTCAGATTTAAATCTTTGATTGGCAGCAAAAACAGAAACATTTGAACAAAGTACCTCACAATTGAAAATTTGGCCTTGTACAGTTTAACCACATCTGGCAATAGCAAATGATGCAAAAGATCTTGTTGTATTGGAAATTTATTTAAAATACAATCACAAGAGGTTGTGAAATATATGCAAACATTAGAAAAACAATTTTTTTATCAGATAATGTTGTCCCAATATCAGATGTACTATTTCCTATGACTAAATCACAAGATTCTTTTTGATTATTAGAAGAATGATTATCCACTTGATTATTATGAAAATGAGATTTATTAAGTTTACTATTAGCCATTTTTAACAAAATAACAGCAACCACAAAATTCATGACAGAGACCAAATGTTTGATTTATGCTTTCACCAAAGAGAGCCTCAAAGTTAACTCTGCACATCAACAACATTCCTCCAATCACAGTAGCTAAAGTGAATGGTACCACGTTTTGTTCCAAGACTAAGGAGAACAAGATTGAACCTCTACCACTTGAGCTGTATTTTCTTAAGCTCATGCCTTCCCCTCTATAGAAACAGGGATTGGAATGTGCCTTTTCTGACATTTCGCCTCTACAAATGGATTTAAGAGAGAGGTAATTACTATTTTTCACTATGGTTAATAAGAAAAAATTACAATGTCATTAAACTTGAAAAAATTTTTCTTTTCCAACTTTGCATAGAAGAACAGAAATGCGTAAAATAGTCCATGCTATCATAAAAGGCGTAAAACTTAGTTATCTTGTTTAAAATTTATATCGATGTGAAAAAGTTGGTAGGTTTGAGATAAGTATAGCAATTGACAAATTCCTATAAAATTCTATGTGTAAAATGAAAACTGAAAAAATCATTAATGTCAGAGTAAAATTATCTCAAACAATTTCATACATCATATTTTTATAAATAATTTAAAATACATTGCAAGTAGCAATTTCTACTCCATAATTGTGCTTACTTAATGACTTTCAATTATACGATTTTCTTTTTAAATTAAGATTTTAAAATATTTTTCATTCAATGGGCTAAATTTTCTTTAGTTTTATAAATTAATTTAGCCAAGAATCTGACTTATTATTCAGCTTTAAAATATATTAAATTATTTTTAACTTGATATTAGGAATTAAAACTGAAATTTTAGTCATTAAAATATAGCAAACAATTGATTATTTTAAAAACCAAATCGATATTTATTCATATAAAATAAAAACTGATAAAATATTAGTAAATATAGATAGATAAAATACAAAATTTTATTGATTTAAAATCTTGTCTCAAAATTTAGCTAGTTAAGAGCTTAATGCTTCAAAACATTTCATATATTTTAAAAATAAAGCAATTTTACTTTTGATTAATCATTTTTTATCTCCTTATATTCTTATAAACAATTATAAAACAATGTTCTTAGCATAAAACCGACTTAAACACAGTACTCTTATTCATAAAAATAGAAAACATCTTAATGCAAAAAATTTAATATAAATACCACTGCTATGAGGTCTCTTTGCAGTTTAAATATAATGTAATTTAAACCAATGTAATATTCTAATATACAACTATTTAAGAAATGTTTACCAAAATGAAGCAAATATGCTCTTAAATTATGAAAAATGTAGTTGCTAGAGGTAAATTTAAATAAATATTTACCTGGTAGAGGTAAACCAAACTGAGGTTGTATGAGATGAGGTAAAACCATTCCTGGTAAATTAACTGAAGTAGGTGGCATAATTGGAGGACGTACCAATGGAGAAGCATGAACAGCATTAAATGTAGTTGTCGCAGTTTCCATAGATGCCTTATTGGCTGCATTAAATAATGATCTATCTTCAGCTTTATTTCTTAAAGCTATAAAAAGAAATTTAAAAGTACAGGATAAAGTTATTTTCTTCATAGATGTGAATAAATTCTTAAATTTTGAAAATAATCATGCAGGCTATCTTTATCATCACATTATTAAGTTCTTAATGATTGATTTTCCAACTTTCTAAAATACAGAGAGCAACTGGTAATTAAGAATAAATTGCAAAATGTAAAATGGATTTTCAATAAATAATTAAACTGAATTTGCACTAGTTCACAATTTATTGATAATAAAAACTGATATTTTATACTTTTATTCATGTCCATGAAGACAAAAATATTTATGTGTGTGTTAATACCCCATTGAAACTTATATATGATAAATTTAAAAATGATTATATACATATGTGTATATTCACACACATATTAGACAGTGAAAATTGTAAATTTTTACTGAATTTCTTTAAATTATAAGATTTAGTTATAATGCATAATTTTATATCACAGGTAAAAACTATTTAAAGATAAACAGCAAAATGGATATTGCCATAGTTAAAAAAGTATCATTTGAATTTTTGTCAGTTACTTGAAATGTTTCGAAGAAAATATTTTTGTTTAACTTTTAAGTGACTTTTTTTGTTTAGCTTTTGTTTAACATTTAAGTAAATAGTAAAATTAATAGTAGCATTTATTTAATTATCTCTTTATTCAAAAAAAAAATTCACTTATATAAAAAAAATTAAACATTTTTATTTTATTAAAAAAAATGGGGAATTTGCTATAGTTGCAGCTAAGGACACTAAGTCTTTCTCCTCCATAACTTAGGGCAATTATATGCTATTCTGAATGATTAGCAGATTGGTTTGCTTATTTTTCACTATTCCAACTACACAACCACAGTATGTTTACTTTCTGAAATCAATGTGAAGGGTTGATGACTCCCCTTAAAAATCATGTCTGGTCACTAAAATTGTTGGTAAACAGAATTTTATGCAATCACTTAAAAATCAATCTTAATTTTCAGTAGTTCATCTTTATTTGGTTCAGTTTTTAGAGGTAAAAAAATACACATCATTCTCTTAAGTGTAGAGACAACCCTATTTTCCATTGTTTAGTTAAAACCCTTCATTCTTTTGAGAAAATTATACTTGAAACTGAGTAAGATAGCCTGCTTCTGTGTTCCCTTAGCAGAAGATATCAGTTATCATTTGTGGCAGTGCCATGTAGATGACTTTGTAATCGACATCTAATCTTCACTGTCTAAAAAACACTTGCAGACATGTTTCCAGAAATGATTCTAATCACAAAAAATTATTTGTATGTAGTGAGAAAAGTATGTTCCATCCAAATCTTACTAAACAAAATCAGAATGATAAATGAGGAATTGTTAAGTAAATAACAGAGCATTTGATGAGAGATTTCATCAGCTACTGGACTGGTGTCATTACCTAGGCATAGAGTAGCAGACAATATCAACACTCTAAAAGAGAAATTATAAGGTAGATTATGTCATAAAGAAAACTTACAGGTATCTGTTAAGCATTTCTTTTAGTCCTTTGGAAAGTGGGACTATATGATTCAGAGCTCTGGATAAGCAAGAAAAGATTTCTCAAACGACATTAGCAAAATCTATATCTGAAGAATATAACAGTTTTCGTTTTTAACACAGGAAGGAATAATCTTGATAAATACCATTGGCTGCTTTCACCCCTCTCCAATTTTTCTTGATGTCAATGTGGTAGTTGAAGACATGAAATGAACCTAACATTCTCACATCAAAAACTGTGAGCTAATGCTTTGGCTTCCTTAAAAGAAATTAAATTCTCTAAAGTTGATTAACCTCAAAATACATTTCTTTGCTTACTTTGTTTCTTGTAAATTGATATGAAAAGAATTAGAAATTCAAGTGTACCCAGACAGCAACACTGTATCACTGAGTACTACAAAGGGGAGCAGATAAACTGCATCAGTGCTAACCAGTCCCATAACACTCATAGTAAATCCTGAAATGGTCTCAACCCTTAACAAGTCACCCAGAAGAGGTACTGATCAATTGATCTAAGAAATCAATTGATGTGCCAAGGGCAATAGCGCACCGTATGTTTACCTGAAGCAAAAGACACAGTACTGTGTTGGTCTCAAAGTGACTTCAATTACCAGGGACATGGGTCTCCATGCACGACAAACATGTGAATGATTAATTCCAAAGAGAAGCTATAGCAACAAAGTGGTGAGAGCTACTCAAGGGGAGCTCTCAAACTCATATAAGGGAAAAAAAGAAAAAGCTAGAAAGGATATGAAAAGAAAGATCATTGGAATAGTATGGGAATAACACCAGTGTTTACTTTAAAAGAATAAGTACCCTGAGGGGTTACATAAAATTGATATTATTAATAATTATCTGAAAACTATGAGCAATGGGAAAATTGTACCTTTCAGATTTTCAGGTAAAGATTCTTCATCAATAAATCCACCTTCTTCCAGTAAATCCAATGCTTCAACATTTTCAGGAATTTTATCATAGGGTACATAACTTACACCATCACTCACTTCCCAGTATGTTTTATACTCTTTTCCTTTTACGCCTTTGCCAGGTGCCCATGCCATCTAAAAACAAAAATTAACTATAGTAAATATACTGCAATTCCAATCTCAAATGACTTTTCAAAAGTAAAAATCTTTCCAGCATTTTGATAATTAAAAAGAAGCTTAATCAACTAAAACAAAAACGTCTGTAAATATATTTTCCACTGATTAAAATTCAAAAAACAGAAAATTTAAATTTATAAAATCTTAAATTACTCAATCATGTAAATTTTAAGATCTGTACTTCATATATAACAAAAAAATAGTCTAGGCAGAATAATAAATTTATTTTAGCAATTAAAAAGCGATATTTTGAATCACCATTACAGTCATAAGATGAAGGCTTTATTTCGAAAATCAATTAACTCCATAAAACAAGGGGTTGAGAAAATGATAAAAAAGTACATCATTAACACTTTTTGTAATATTTACACATGGTTTTTGTGGTATTGATTCTAATTATAAGCAAAACTTGTTCTGAATATATAGAATTATATATTATACAGACTTGGAATTGAAACTTAATAAATTCAGAAAATGGAGTTAATTGATCTGGCAAATGAAGCATCCATATACACAATAGTTAAGAAATTAATGCACAGTTATCTTAATTCAAATCATGTTTTTAATAACTCAAACGTGAATTATGTAAATTTTCATGTAACTACTGTGGCTCAAATAATACTCATTTGTTATAAAACACACTGTGTTTTAACATGAAACTGATAAAAAATATGATTTCTATGCACTTTTGCAGTAAATTGCAGCTTTTCTCCTTGTTTGAATTATGTGAAATGTTTTATTTTTTGTCTACTACAAAATTCAAATTTAAAAAAATTTAAAAGCTTAGGAGAGTCTTTCAGAAGGTATTGAAATTCATATATTTAATAATCTAGCAATTATTTTTGCCTAAATATATTGGTAATTGCATACATATATTTTCCACTCACATTTTCGATGAGAGTAACAATTGCTTGTGAAAATTATCATAAATGTTGATTTAAATTATATTAAAGATTTCAGAAGGAATAAAGCCCACAGCTACAATAGACACAATTTTATTAAAGTATTGGAAACATTTTTAATATAACTTCTTTATTTATAATTTTATTATTATTGAATTTTTCACTAAAATAAAATTTTTAGAATTTCATTTACATGGCTCACATCTATGAATATATTGTAAACTTCAGTGAAAACAAAAAATAATTACAATACACAAAGCCTCAATAATTTTTTTGGTTACTTTCAATAGCATTTTTAAACTATTTAAATCAATGCATATGAACATTTTAGACTGATCTTCAATTATATTCCACATACATTTTAATAAATTGTTACTAATTTTTAATTTTCTGAAGATATACAACTATTAATTTTGCAGTTAATGTTCAATTCATCATTTCATTCTTCCCCCCAATTCATCAATTTTATTAAAGTTTTGACTATATAAATTATATGGTCACTTTTCTGTTTTTAGTCACCTATATACTGTTTAATACTTTAGTATCTTAACAAATCAAGTACATTTGCTAATTATATTATTATCAACACTTCTTATGTTTTAAGTGTGATAAAATTGCAGTTAAATGTGGCATTCATAAATTTTCCAGCATGAAATTTTTGTTCAAAGACAGGTTCATCATTATAAAACAGCAAACATAAATTAATTTTATAAGCAACAATTTTGCTGATTTGATTGTAAATTAAAAGAAAAAGCATGCATTCTATATTTAATAAGTTCAAGTCTTATACAATTTTGAAAACATACAGATGACCCTATGAACTTAAATTTTAAATTAATGGAACTAAAACCATTCTATTCACTCCTATAAGGCAATAGAATATTAAAACATTTATTTCATGTGTATAAGACAAAGGCAAGCGAATTTTTTTTATTTATTTCTTTTCATTGACATCAAAATGATTTATAATTTAAACAAATTTCCACTAGGATAGATACTTACAGTAAGGAATACAATCTAATTTTATTTTTCATTTATTTGGAAGACTCAAAATAGAAAATTAGAAATTAAAAAAAATTATACAATCTTCTAATTAAAGATTAGTGTCTAAATAAATTAAAATTTTTTTTAAGGAATGAGCTTAAAATTCCAATAGTTTCCTAGAGGTTCAAACCTTGTTACAGGTGTATCCAAAAATTTTAGTATAAAGAGCAATTGAACACCTGATATTGTTAAATAAAAGTAAAGATTTTAATACAAATAAATATAAATTTACAAGCCATGTTTTTCCCCCTTAAAGCTATTCTCTCAGCAATTTCTCCTGATAGAAAAATAATTCTCAATCTTAAATATGAGAAGGAAAATTCTCAATCACTTATAAATTAACAGTAAAACAATATTAATACAAATAATAAAAGAATTTAAATGATATAGTTTATATAATTAATAAAGTACCTTTACAGAACTTGATTGCAATTTCAGATTTTTTAACTTTTGAATAGCCCGATTAGCATCTTGCCTCCTATCCATTACGACATATGCACAACCTCTAGGTGGAATCATCTATAAAGCAAGTTATTTACAAAATTTTAAAAATTCTAAAGCAATGACTTAAACAATGGTATCTTAAAAAATATTACTCACATCTATACTCAATATATTACCAAATTCCCCAAAAACATCACTGATATCACTTTGTGTGCATGATTTTGGAACATGTCCTAACCACAATGTCGTACTGCAAACTGAAAGTAAACATTCAAGAAATTAAAATTTCAAAAGAATTTGGTAAGTTTTAACTGATCCTGGAAATACTAAAGCAAATTATAATATAAAAAAATACAAAAATATTTCTTAAAAGTTTCAAAACTTCTAAAAGCAAGCAACTACTTTTTACAAATAATTTACAAAATTCTGTTCATTTTATAACTAGAAATCAATGAAATATAATAAATTCAACATGTTGTAGTAGATTGGTTTAGTTAATCATTCAATGATTATCTGTTATAAATATGAGCTAATTAGGCTGGAAATTTATTTTAAAGTGGATTCCAAAACCTACAAACATCTAAGCCTATGTTACTGAAGAATAACTTATGATGAAATTTAAATTGCATACATCTATTAATTTTTTAAATATTACATTAATAAAATCTGAATTGAAAACAATGAAAGATAATCTTAGAATTATGCAGTGCATTGTATTCAGCATTGGTAAATCATCATTCTTGAAATTAATGTCATGTTTATACTAAGCAAAATATTAATAAATTTGGCAGTGCCAAACATCATACTAATTATCACTAGCAGGTAAAGTAGTCATATCATTAGACTTGATAAGCAATCTTCCACTTTCAAATTTTGTTAAATGCAAAAATTTATTGTTCAGTAATAACTTTTAATCTTTCAGAGTTAAAACAGGATAATAAACATAGCTATTTGTCAAAGTTTAATAAAATACTCTTACCGCTAACATATCCTTTCTTGATAGGAGGTAAACCTTTTTTCTTTCTATCACGTTCTCGTTCTCTTTCTCGTTCTTTTTCTCTTATTCTTTCTCTCTCTTCAGTACGTGAACTTTTTCGTGATCTTGATCGAGATCTGGACCGCTTTCTTCGAGGTGACTTTGAACGACTTCTGTGCCTACCACTACTAATAACAAAATAACTAGTTAATATTTAATTTAAATATAGTGGAAAAAATATAACATGAAGTCTTTTGTAGACTAATAATTTTTTAAAAAAATTTCTATTTGACAACATTAATAATAAAATTGACAATATTAGGAACTTTAACTCACACCAAAGAAAGTTTCATTTTAATTACAATTTTTATATTTATGATGAAAAACACTTTTTAGTTAAGTTCTTAGCAAATCACATTTCACTTTAAGCAGTGCCAGTTTAAAAGGTAAGGCAATTATTATACTGCAAACAGCATATTTTAATATATTATTATAACTATCTTTCAACTCTTAGATATATATTCACTCAATTACAAAATTATATTACCGTCCACGAGATCTGGATCCTGAACGAGAACGAGATCGTTCTTTGTTCCCTCTATCATCCACAGGCATCATCAATGCACGCTCATCAAAATCTTGAGGAGGTAAAGGTGGTTCTCCAGGCATACTGTACATAACTCTTTCATCTTCATCTGTTTGTTTACCTTGTAAAAGATGTTGATCAGGTGGCATAGCAGGAGGATATGATGGATCCACTGACATTGGCTCCATCAAAGGAAGCGGAGGTTGGTGTGGTGGAAAAGGAACACCACCTTGGTATGGATTCATTGAAGAAGCCTCAGTGAATGGCATTGGTGGTAAGAGCTAAAATTCAAGTAATAGAATTAAATTCTCTACTTACTTAGACTAATTAAAGTATTATGATACATAGCAAAATTATTAAATTTCAAACAATGGAAATCAAATTTAAAACAATAAATGTATTTTAATTTAACATTTGCAATTTCTCAAAACGTTTAAGTGTAGCTCTTTAAGAAAACATATTGAACTGTGACTATTTATTTATGTGAACAAAGAAATTCTTTTTAATAGTATCAAGTCTATATAGATTTAAAATGCAATCATACATATTCCAGAACAATGCTAAAAGATGAGTTGGTAAAAGTAGTTCTGTGGTACAAAGTTAATCCAAATGTCCATTTAAATGAAAGAATATATTTGCTTATTACTAAGCGTAATGTCCCATAAGTAAATCTATAAAACGTCACTACATCTTTAATATTCTAAATACATGGCTGGCTCTTTATTCCCAAAAATGGAATTTAAAGCAAAATCTCTAAAATCTTTGAAAGTATCAAAAATAAAATAAAAGGAATAGTTAGAAAAATACATATTGGAATTGAAAGAATTCAACTAAATAGATAAAAAAATATAAAATATTGCTAAGATCATATTGATATAAAATTATCATTTGAACATAAAACTCTGCTCATTTTTTGGCAGACTGGGAAAACATACTTTCAATATTTTTGAGTTAAGTTACTGTGGTATTCAGGGAAACAAAAATGAAACAAGAAAACTAAAACAATATACTAAACAAAACATCTCAGTTGAGAACATTTCTTCAGCCAGTGTAATTAAAATTAAAAAAAACTTTAAATCAAAAATATTTGAATGAAATAAAATAGCGTTTCTTTGCAATAAAGCTATAGAACACAAATCATAAAACTATATTTTACTGCTAAAAAAGTGGATAAACAGGATTGAAAGTCATTTGTATTATTCACTTATTAATTCAAAACTGATAGATATAAAAACTTTTTTAATAAATTAACTTAAAGAACAATTTAGAAAAGGTTTAATATGCAACTGTTCTGGGAAATCATACATGATTGAGATTGTAACTAAATATCCAAAGCAAAAAACTGAAGTATGCTGAGGCTAATAACATACAAGTTTGAGCATGATTTAAAAATTAAGGAATTTTGGAATCTAAAAATAAATTTTTTGTTATGCTTTTTCTTAGCTGAGGTAAATAAGTAAAAAGATTTAGCAAATTACTTATTATTGCAAAAAATATTAGCATGGCTATAACAGGTAATCCACAAGTTATGAAGAAAAAGAACGGATCACAACATGAGTGAAAAATACTATAGCTAATTTGAGAAAAAAACTTTAAAGTGAATAATTTTGTAATGTAAATATATACTACTTACAATAAAAAAGTTATTCACTTTAAATTTTTCTCCCCAAATTTCTTCCATAGAAAACCAATTAAAAGTTTTTAATTTATTCTATTGATACTCATTAGGGATTGCAGTCTTTTTGTAATTTAGATATTGAGATAATTTGCTCACAAATAATCAAAAATAGATATTTTGCTCTACATAATTTAAATCTGTTTTATATCAAGGTTCATGCAACAAAAATAACACAACCTGCTTTGCAGAATATCTGGAAATTTTATGTCATTTTTGAAACTACATAGTAGGCAATGTAACAAGTGAATGCTGTTGTAAGATATTTCAGCATTTAACATGTAAATTATTTTTTGGAACTTTTCATAGAAATTAATGTGAATAGAGTGGTTATTTACAAATGGAAAAAGCTAAAAGTATATAGCTCATTAAAAAAATTTCCTTACTATAGTAATTAATAACTGATTTTGAAAAAATTAAGTACTACTTCTTTTCTGCATATGGAAATTACACATAGAAGAAAAATTAAGTTTTTTAAATTGTTATAAAAGGTTTAACTGAGTTTAATGTAAGCTAATTTTTTTAAATGCTAAAAAATCAATATTTTTTATTAATTTTTTCTACAAATTTAGTTTGTCAATATTTACAGCAAAGAATCTTAATGTTAATTGTATAAGTATTGGTACTATAAAAGAAAATGTTTATTTAACTATACCTAAATTTAAAAAATAATAAAATGAAATTCATCAATTTTCATTCACACAGTTGAATTCAATGAATAATTGCCAAAAAAGAGAATTTATGCATGACATTACAGCAATCAAAATTAAATACTTAACTACACTAATTCTTTTTCAAAGAAATTTTTATACAAATGGATAGTTAAGCTAATATTTTTTAAGGAATTATGCATTTTTAATTCATTTTATCAAATAAAAAATTTATAATATATTTAATAAAAGTAAATTTCTCAAACTAGTTATAATTCTTAAAATATTTTGAAATAGAAAAATAAATTTTTGTTATTAATGCTAAAAATTTATTTAATACAAAAATAATAATTTATTCAAGTCTCTGAAAATGTGATAAAAAATTAGTATATTATTTATAGTCACATTTTATATCAGAACTCATTCAGATGAAATCCAGGATTCAGAATGAAATGCAAATATCCAAACCAGAAGTGGAAGTGAAACTCACAACTATTAATAATTGAAGAGTAAACATTTAGTTATTTTCTACAATGTCCATTCATTTCATTTAGACAACTAAAAGTAACACACAATTTATGAAAAATGCAAAAGGCATCACTGAAGTTTATGGAAAACTTCATTTAATATGCTTCAGATTTCAATTATTCATCATTTTCGATAAATACAAACAAATGCTCAGTTCGTAAAGAAATAACTTTAAAAAGTCTAATAATTCTTCAATAATGGAATTAAACACTGACAAAACATATACTTACATCAATGGTTACCAAATAACCTTTCTTTGCTAAGGGATACATTTAATAGACATTGCTATGAACTTTAATTTCATTAAAATTTCAAATAGGAACATGGGTTAGAAAAGTATCTTAAATTTTTTGCATTATTTACGCAGTTACAAGCAGAATAAACTGCAGAAATTCATACTGGATAAAAATTAAACAGATTTGAAATAGTAACTCTAACAAATCAAGTGCAACAAGCAAAAAGAATTAACATTGAATAAATTAATTGCAGGCAAAGAAACAAATGATTCAAGGTCTAAGGTTTTTTCATCCATAAAGTTTGTGCCAGTTTCAATCAAAGAAAACAGTAACTAAGATATAACTGGGAAGCAGCAAATGGAAAAAGTAACCTTAAGTCAAAGAATCAGAATTCAATTAACTTCATAAATATTTTTAGATAGCCATTACATATGAATTCTTAGAAAACAAAAATTTATTTACACCACGTTCAAGTGGAGCCAAAATAGCAGTCAAAGATCTTTCATCTAAATCTCTTGGAGGAGCAACTGTTTCTGGAAGAATTCTGTTGTCTTTGTCTGCTTCAGTCCGAGCAGTTAATACACTGCCAGATGGCAAATAAGCTCCAATTGTTGTGGGTGGCAATGGCTAGAAAAGGAATAAAAACACCACTCAGTTGAGAAAAACTCTCTTAACTACAAACATTTCTATCATGGTTCCCCTAATATAAAATACATATTAAAGACAGAATATTTTTCAATTCATTAAAATTTAATTTATAATATATTTAACCCTTCTATGTAAAATAAATCAAACTTTTAAGAGATATTTGCAACTTTATAACAGGACATTAACTAGTTCAGCAATTTTTATGTGTACAATATTAAGAAATTTCATTCTCTGGATGGAAGTACAAAAAGTAAATCAAATAGATACCAATGCAGATTTCAATTGTAAATCAAAAATGTCAAGAAATCTAACTATAGAGAATTATGACATTCATATTTTGTTATTCAGCTATATAAATATAAATAGGTTTTATTTTTCTATACTTCCATAATACTTCCTTTTCCAATTTCTTTCTTCAGTCCTGTTTTCATTTTCTTGTCAAGCTAAACCAGTCATATTAACTTCAGTCTTAATTTTTTCCTATTAGTATTTAATTTACCATTCTGGATTTTCACTGGTATATATGCAATTTTTATCCATCGTATTATTTTAGTTTTGACAAAATTTCTTATCTTCAGCTAATGATATTAAATTCATCTCCAAATCTTACTTTCCTATACAGATCCATTAACTTGTTGATTCAACATTCAGAATTTCTTAATATGTTTTATATTTGTTTAACACTCAGATCTATAGCTATTTGCTTTAAAGCAGCATGCATTTTACAGTTTCTTGAGACTAATTTAAATTTTATAAATATTTTTATTATCATTTTGTGTCTTTATGTGAGTAATTTTGATTTTGTATTTATTTTCATTAGCTAAACAACCCAAGCATAGCACTAATTAAAAACAATAAATTAGGATACTATTTTCAAAATGTTTTTAAAACATTCTTAATTTATTGAGAATTTACCAAAATAAAAAATATTAACTAACCAGTAAAACTATAATCATTAATCAATATAATAATCCTTAAAACTTTACAACTGCCAACATAAAATTAAAATATTAAATGACACCCAAGCTTAGTTATAAATTTTGAACAGTTTAAAGATTTAAATTTTAATCATAACTAAGGTATATCATTAATTTTTCAAAACTTACATAATACTAGTCAAATTTGATACTATTTTTTAAAACAAAAATATTGAACAATATTTTATTCATACAACTGTTTTTTCAGATGAACCCAACATTCCATGAAAAACAAAAATCAAATTCCATAAATAAGAGCCTTTTTTAAATTTGTGCTATTTTTGTCAAGTGACAGCTAGTTTTACTAAAATATCTTTATTATTGCAAATATCTAACATTATCTGAGCACATTTCACTTCTTAAAAATTATTTTACAGCTTTTCTCAATTCTTCTGATGAACTATTAATAAAGAGAGTGATGCCACATCAACTTTTAAAAAACTATTTCCATTAAAATGAAAATCAAAATTATCATTATCTATTTTTATTTGAGTACAGTTTAGCACTTCCCTCTTCTTTTTCATCCTTTCCTTGATATTTGTTGCTCCAAGTATGATCTATGTTGACACTGGAGCATCTTTTTATGTATTGTATAATCAGTTTCATAATTAAACTCTTTTTACTGAAATCAGATCCATGAGATCCACTTTTAATTTCAACACTGGACTCTTCATTGTTGCATTTGTTGATGAAGATATAAGCGAAAGGCATAGCCAAAGGGGAAATGGGCAGCTTTGTTTAGTACAAAGTACCTGAAGTACAATAGGGTTGAAGTCTGACTTTGCTCCTGCGCTTGCAGAACAACAATCCAGCCACTTCTAATTTGGAGAACTGACGCTGGAGTTTAGATCAGAGTTATAATTAAACTAATATTCCAGAAATATGAAATATTTTTCTGCAGAAAATTTTTAATTGCTAGTTTTTCACAAACATAAATTATAATTTCTTTTTTCAATTTGTCACAAAATTCATGGTTTTTATTATGTTTAGCATGATTGACACGCCAGGAAAAAACTTCTTTAAAATGATTACGTGGAGGAATATATTATACATCAAGATTAAAAAAAATAGAAAATGGCAACTTTACCTTAATCAATAAGCATCATGAAGACTTACTATCAAATAAGAAGGAAAAAAAGTCTGATTTGACTTTTCTTACATTAGATTTTTGTTTAAATAAGTTGGAATGAATTAAAACTTCAGAAAATCCTGCATCTGCTACATAAACTAATTACAATTCACAAAACAGGAAGTGGTAAATTTATCCTCCAAACACGCTTTACAAGTCTTTAATAAAATCACCATTGTCCTAAGGATCAATAGAAGATTAACTATCTAAACCTTTGTAATTTGTAGCATTTTAGTCTTGGATATTCATAAATCCTTTAAAAGTTTATCTAAAAATTATTGAACAGCTGCAATCAAAACTTTGAAAGGTAAACAATTTGTTTCATAAACAAAGGGAAAAATCTGGAAACCTGGCAAGTTCTTGAAAGACGAGTAATAAAAAATAGCATATTATATGGCTTCACCCACAACAGTTTTCATTTGCCATTGAATTCACAATCTCATGCCATTAATAAATTGGTCCTCAAGCTTTGACAATATTCTTATTTTCAATTCAAAAATAAGAGTGTTCTTCTCCTTTAATCTTAAGAATGATTTTGATCTAAAATTACCTTTTCATGACATTTTTTCAGAAAACCAGACCCAAAAACCTTAAAAATATATCTTCCAATTTAAATAATCTAATTATGTAAAACCATCTATTTCTTGAGATCTTAGGATAGGAAATTAAGAATTTTACAGTAATAAACTGACAGTAATAAAATGAGAGAAAAAACACAAGTTCAGATAAACTCTTAACATGAATTATACACCCATTATATGAAAAAATATACCATTTCAATTACATCAAATATAACTGTAAATTGGGAATTTCACCATCAATTCATCACTTTATGCTTTAAAAATTTACAATTCCCAAAAATTTTATTTTTTTCTACTTCATAATTAGCTTTAATATTTATAAGCATCATCAAAGTTAAAATTTAAGTATTTCACTATATAAAAATTTATTTCAATAAGAATAGGATATAAAATGGATTCCTAACTATAACAGACAACAATTCCTGAGGCAAAAATAACACTTGCAACCATCAGAGTTCTACCCATTGGCTTTTTAGCTTGGAAATACTATTCAAACACATTACTACCAAAGTAGATTGGTTTAATGTAATTCTAATTTAAAAAATTACTAACAAGAAATTCAAGTTTAATACAAAAATATTCCTCCAAAATTCATCTAAAAATTAAATTGTAAATCAATCTAACTTCGGTGTTTCATGAATAAAAGTTGGCTATGCTTTAGTACTTATAAGAACTCTTTATATTGGAAAACAGAGCAAATGTTCTTAATGATCATTCAAAATAATATATAATAGTAATATTTCATCAAGAAAATAATCTTGTATTTTGAAAGTGATATACAACATTTTAATTTTAATACAGCATCCAAAATCAATGGAATAATACTGTTGCCATGCAAATAATCAATTTCATAAGGATAAGAAATATTAAAAAAATATTTTATATCTAAATATTTAGGAAACACACATCCCAAAATTATATTTATCATTATCATAAGTTTTTTAAAAAAAATTATGAAAATTAACCAGAAGATATTTTAACAAGCAATTCATTAGTAAAATTAACTAGAATAAAATAACTCAATTTTGAAATCATATTGTCTTCATTCTACAGTTGAACTAAGTAATCATATCAATAAGTGCTTCAGTAACAAATATATTTACAATAAAATACTTTTAAATATGGATAAAACTAACTAAAATGGATTTCACAATTTATCAATTTAAGGACATTTTAACAGTAATTTATTTTAATAATGAAAACTAACAAATCTTAATAAGATGGAAGTTAATAATTAACGTTAAAGATTTAAAATTATAAATGTAATGGAAAACTAAAGTATAGTAAAAAGGGGAACCACATTAGAAAAATGCATGAAGTTAATTACTCGATGTGGCGTCATTATTGCAGCTAAAGATCTTTCATCTAAATCTTGAGGTGGCAAAGGTGGTTGAGGTAAAATTCTATCATCTTTATCAACCTCAGTAGGTGGCAGAGGCATATGTGGAGCCTCATAAGTAGGAAGTGGCTGAAAAAGGAAGACCAAAATGAAATAAAACCATAAAAATGAGATTGAAACACCATAAGAGAATAACTGGCTATTAATGAGAGAATTCTGGATTTTTTGTCAGATTTGGAATTCATTAGACTACTGAATTCTTGAAGCTGGAAACTAAAGAAAGTTCATTTGGGCATATTTTTATAACATTAAACCAACTGAGTAAAATAGCATATTTTAAGCAATAAACATATGATTGACACATAGAAAAGCTACAAAAATGTATTTTACTCATCTTTCATGCAATTCAATAACATTCACATGAAAATAATATTCACGCGAATGGTAAATATAAATGACATACAAAATTAAATCATCCAATTCAAAAATAAAAAAGCAGAATTTTCAAATTTAAATCAGATGAATAAACTGTATTATAAAATTACTCTTATCATTTTATATAAATTAAAGCAATTGTTGAAAAAATTGTGAAATGTTTTAGAGAAAAAAATTTCTATATTAAGAAACAAATGTAAACAATTTTAAAATAACCTAAAATAATTTGATAACATTCACACAAATTTAGTTTAATACTGTTAATTAATAACATAAAAAATTTCGCTTCATATTTAGACAATGAAATCAAACAAAAAATGTGCAAGCTTTTAAGAAAAATTAATTTCAAAAATAAACACATTAAAAATATGAAAAATAATTGGAACAACAAAACAGTTTAAATTTAAAGAGGCAACTATTTCTTATGAAATAATTTTGAAATATATTATTGACCAATGAAAAAATAATTTAAATAAATTAATTAAGAGAATAAAAAGTTTATTAATTGCTTTACTTTATCCATTATAGAATACAAAATCCAATTTATTCTTAAATTACATAAACAGCTATGGAGAATAAGTTGCACAAAATGACATGTGAAATATTCTTCCTTTTTGTAATATTTGCTTTTAGTCACAAAAACATAATTATTATTTTTAAAAGGTCACATAAAGTGCTATCTATAAATTTTTTCTTAAGTTACAATATTTCATCTATACCATATAGGAATTAAATTACAACCTTGTCTTTACAACTCAGTAAACTTAATCTTTGGAGAATATTTAATGCAATTAATTTTCAATTACATGCTCTGTCATTATCTGATATCTGAATTCAATAAAAAAACTTAATAAATAAATTTACTTTTTTAAAAAAATTTAAAGCATAAATCGTTAAAAAAAAAGTATGTGTTGATATGTTCCCTTCTTATAATTTTGTGGATTAACTGTGAAATAACTTATTTGCAATAGCCATCACATAATTCTGGAGATATTGGTAAGTAAAACTCTTAATTAACTCTACAAAATTTTATGACTGATTTTCTAACAGTGAAACCATAACTACCAGGCATAGTAATAGAGAAGAAAAAATTCAGGATTTGATTTTCTAGAAATTTTAGGACAATCTTTTAATTTATAAATAATGTAGTAAAATAAAAGAAAGCAATGAATATTAATATCATTGTAACTTTACATTTGTTAGCATAAATTTAAAAAAAAACTAACTTAACTTTAGTTATAATCATTGCTAATTATATATATTTCAAGTAGCATATATTTTGAAAAACTAGTCAAATTCAATATCCTTTTATTAATAAAAGTAGATATTGATTTTGACTAGTTTTTCTAACTACAATAAAATTTTGATGAACAATATTTTATTCATACAACTATAGCTAAAAATTAGTTTCTCTTTACTTTGTGCATTCTTTGTCAAGATAAGGCTATTTCTCTGAAACTTCTCTAACTTTATCATTGGCAGCTCCAACATTATCTGAGCAACTTTTTTAGTTCCTGAAAATCAATAATCTTCACAGCATTTCTTAGTTTTTCTGATGCACTACTGATCAACCCAATTGCTGCTGTTTCATCTTATAAAATGTTATCTTCTTCTGCAATGAGAGAATCAAAACTATCTTTATCTGCTTTATTCATGTTGTGTTCAGTTCCCCCTCCTTTCTTCACTTTTCCTTTTCTTCTTTCCAACCTTTTTTTAATGTTACTGTTCCAAGTAAGAAGCATTGAGAATGCACATTTTTTTAATGTACAGTATCATTAATTTTGTAATTAAATTATAAGAACAGACCCATTCCAATATATTAAACCATTACATATTCTTAATCAGCAAATACCAGGGTCTGATAATTAGTATCTTTCTTGAGCTATAAAATTGTTATTAACAGAAAACCCATGTTTAGGGATAGCATTTCCATGAGAAATATTAGACGTAATTTAACTAATTTCGGGAAAAAACGATATTTAAAATTTCCTAAAACATAATTAGAAATTTTATTCTAAAAACAGCAAATAACATTGTTCTGTAGAAAATATCAATTGCTTGCTTCAAGTCTTCACACAAACACACACATATTTCCTTTTACTTTATCACAAAATGCATTTTTTTTCTTTTACTTTTAGCATGATTTGCAAACTGAAAAATATCCTTTTTAAAATGTCAATACAGTATACATACATCTTTTCTTGATGGCTGAACGTACTGTAAATCATGCAAAAAAGCATTTGAAAGAAGCAACTTCTTGTGTAAGTAATAGCAAGTTGTGATGTAAGTACTTTTAACAGTATGCAAAAAAAAAAAAACTTTTATTTTCAGGATAAGCCATTAGTTTACTAGCTGCTGAACCAACATCTAAATTTTTAAGGGGTAATAGTTTTGCTTCTTTGCCATTTAAATTCCATAAAGGCATTCCTCTTTTGCCAACATCAGATTTCAGAAATGTATACACTATACTTACTAATTCATTTTGCTTACTAAACAAACAGTATATTAATGGAATTTAATTCTGAGAAAGTAAAAGAAAAGGAGAAAATACAGTGCAAAAATAAAGAAAATGTAAATTCAATAAGTCTTAAAACCTCCCTATCCAATATTTTTTGAGGCAATATAGTTAAAAATATTCTTTTAAGGTAGGATATTGTTTGATTATTCATTTACAAATGGGTCCTTTAGTCAACCATTGTGACACATGTTTATTGAGCAGATGGTCAGCCACAGAATTCACTAATAATGAAATATTAACACTAATAATATTCTCTTGTTGCTGCCAGAAAATTAAACAATTCTTATAGACAGTAAATAAAACTGTAAGTCATAACTTAAATTTGATATATCTTTCTTTATGGCATTACTGACAATGTGTAATTTGCATGTACCAATATCAGAAAAATCCCAAATTTAACTTTTTATGAAAGGACAAATTGACAGTCAAACCAGCCACGGAGCAACTTTTCAATTTTGTGAAATAAAATTTAACACTATTTCTAGAAGAAGCACTGCTTCCCAAGTGTCCACAAGTAGGAAACTTGTTTACTTGAGTTTCCTGCAAAACCTTTTCTATCTCACTCTCAGATAAAGGAGAGCTAGAGTGCAAAGTTGTATCAGAACCAGAACCTAAATCCAGTTCTTTAATGTTAAGTAATTCACTTTTCTTACTAGAAGTAGAAGAGGATTTACTTACTTGAGAGGAAATTGCATCTCCTGACACTAATTTCATCTTTGCAACACTCTGAGCATCCTTCTGGTTTGGATCCCGGAGAATTTTAAAGATACCCCAATCTAAACCAGTATCTGCACCATAATTTTGCTTTTTAATGGCTTCTGAGGCTTCAATATCAACCTCAAAGATCCATCTAATAGAATGTGTCTCTACAGATTTTTGCAGAGCGCGCCATTCTAAAGACTTCAACTCTGGGTTGAGTCTATTAAGCCATTTCAGAAGGACGGCAGGATCCTTGGAATGGGTGTCTTTCGTCTTGAAAGCTACCTTTACCGGTTTAGGAAGATCACAGGGATCCAGAACTCAGAGTCCCTCACCAACAAATACTCTTGTTACCATGGAAGGATTTTTTAATCCATTCCACAATTTCAAGATCATCACAAAGGAGAACCAGTGCCCCAAACACTAAGCTGAAGCCACGAACCTTAGGCAGATGATTTCCTAAAGGAACCTCATCTGTCCTGGTAAGGATCTCCAGCTGTATGGAATCAACATCCTCCTTGTTGAGTTTGTTGGATGGGAATCCATCCTTTACAATGGTTGTTTTATGATATTTAACAGCCTGAACAAAAGTGCAAGGTTGATGGTCCTTCCTGGGCTTCTTGGTAACAGTGCTACTGGGAGAAGGGGTTGATACCGCAGACCTAAGTCTTTTGGTGCCTCCCACCTGCTCCCTTGCCTTATTACGACACCTTAAATTACGCCGTTGAATTTTTGTGAGGACTCCTGGCTCCCTAACTGTGGTGTTTGTGTGCTGCCTCGTGGCAACTCCACTTCTTCCAGCAGCAAGATTACCAGAGCTCTCCTTTGAAACTGTTTTGCCAGCTGATTGGTTAATACCAAGGGGTGCATCCAATCCTTTATTATTTGTAATTTTTTTGTTTGTCATTCATGAAGTGACCTGAGAACTGGGAGGAAATATAAGGTCACCACCTGCATAGCCTCCCTGTACAGGTGGAAGGTAAAGATACAATGAGGTTTTGCCCGATTCCTCAAGGGGCCCGTTCGCAACACCATAACACTGGTGCCATTCATCCATCGGCACGGAGCCTAACTCCTTGGATTGTTATTGCTTTTTGACTGGAGGAATTTCAAGGTTATGACTTAAAAATAATGACTTTTCAGGACAAGAAAATTTTTTTCAAGAAATTCAGGACAATTAGGAAGTTTGTAATTTACAGATGCTAATTATACTATAAGAACTGGTATTTAAACTGAACAGTTATCTGCACTGTAAAAAATATTCAATTGAACATTATCTAATTATTTAAAAGCCAATGATGGCTGGAACTTCATAGAACCTCTACATATTTCTTTAAAATTTTCAAAATAGATCAAAAAAGAAAATACTCAAGCCACTTATTTTTGTGGAAGTTCTTGAAGCAAACATAAATAACCAATGATCTCTTTTGCAAATGTGCATGCACAAATTACTTTTTTTAACAGTCATTACCAAATATTGAATATTTGAATTACTAAATATTGCCTTACGTCATAACCATAATTGCCAATATTTAATTTTTGAAAACTTTACATACTTAAGTTTAGGAATGAAACTATTGCATTTTCTTAATAATAAACATAACAGAAAAAGAAAATCTTACAAAAATATGAATATTCTTCTGGGCAAGCAAAAACAGAAGTACTCATTTAAAACAATTATTCTTTAATAAGAATTAGCACAAAATATTCTACAGGTTTGCATCAGAGTTGCAAAATTATGCACTGTATTATTACACAATGACAATACATTTTATAATTAATTAGTCTATCACTGTTTAAAAATCTATACTAATCCAGATTTAATTGATTGCATGAATAAAACTGGGAGGGATTTTTTGATTGGTTAAAATTGTGAACTCTTAATTGTACAATTAAAACTGATAGAAGATTACAATGCAAAATGTATATTGTTTATGTTTATAAAATTAAAATTATAATCAAGTATAAGATAATTGTTGGAAGTTTTTGAATTTTTTATTATATAGATTTTACTTATATAAGAAACTTTAAATCAAAATCACACATTAAACTTTTATTCCTGTCAAGAATATTTAAACTGACAAATAAAATTTATTTAACAATTTTTATCAAGTAATGAAACAGTATGGATATATATGGATTGTGTTTCTAGCAGTCACAACTAGTTCAATACATTCAGAAGGATACATTTGTTTAAAATTTTAGAATTTACTTCAATATTTTATAAATATTTATGAACCTAAATTGATTGCTTAATAGTCAATGTAGACAAAATCAAACTAAATTAAAAGCAGATGGAAATAATTTTTTAAAATCAAAGAGCTCTGGCTCTAAAGTTTTAATAGTAAAGTTTCATTTTTTTTCTAAAAATAAAACTATTTTAGATTACATATTTTTTTTAGCTCAAATATATACACATATTTTAATAGCTGCTATGAATGAAAAAAACAGATGCCATAATCAAATACTACAACCTGGGTAGAGGCCATAGAACTCTTCAATTAGAATCATGAAATCATGGGATTGGCAGGAATGTTCAAATAAACACCAGTAAGTAATATAGTAAAAAATTTTATCAGGTTTTAACACGCCAGAAAGAAAATGGTAATTGTTCGAGGGGGAGAGAAGTAACAATATATAGCTTGGATAAATTGATGTGAAGGCTTCATTTTTAAAGGAAACATCTTACTTTAGTGGAAGTTAAAAAAAAATCTAAGAAACATTGTAAAAGGTTAGGAATTTTTTGAAATTTAAAATGTCAGGACTTCCTTCTAACTAAACACTTTTAATTAAGATATTACATTCATATTTTTTCATAGAATTTTGATTAAAATTAAGACACTCTAACAAATTACAAACACAGAACTTAATTCTGTACACTTCTATGCATTGCAATGCACTTACTGGTTGTTGAGGACTACTGGGAAGATCGGAAGAATAGCTGGTATCATTCACATCAGGTTTTATGGATTGTGATACTTGTTGACTGTCAGAATTTGAGGTTTCATTCTGCTGAATTGTCTGCTGCATTTGCTGAAGATGCCGCAGGATATCAGGGTTAGAAAGAAAATTCTGTGCCAAGCTAAAATATACATGTGTGATTTAAAAAAAATATTTTTTTTTTTAAAAAAAAGGGCTTTCATACATTAAGTTATATTAAATATTTATAAAATGAAATATTAATATTCAAATCTGAGTAAACACATAATTTGATAATAATTTACATAAAATTAATTAAATAAATACCTAAGAGCTAATGCATTTGGTGCATTTGATAGATTATCTTCATTTTTTGTTTCTTCCTCTTCATCTTCATCCCCATAATCAAAATCTAATAATTTCTGAAATAGGAAAGGAGCTATAGTATTAAAATACATTTTGTATTTTTATGATAGAATATATATTCTGCTAATATTATATATTATAATTATAAGTTATATAATTTTTAAAAAGAGATCATGCTAAGAATAAATTAATTTAAATTTAAAAAACTTGTCAGAATGTACTTATTTTTAAAAATGTGCTTTTCTAGTAATTAAAGAATATAAAAATATTCATCTAAAAAGCATTCATATGATAGACTAATAGCTAAAGACAACAAGGAGTTTTTAAATTCATTAATCAAGCAGAGTAGTATCTTCTATTCAAATTATTCCAGTATAATGAAACACATTTAAGATCAATATGATAGAAACCTTATAAATTTTGAATCGCCCCTCAAATTGATGAACAAAAATGCAGAAAGCATGTAAATGCACAGCATCCAGCTTTTATTTTTCAACTGAACCAAGTAACTTTCTAAGGTAAGAACTACAATACTAGTGGAAAATTAGCAAAGTAATTTGTTATTTAGGCTCCAATTAATAAAAACAAAATTAAGATTATCATTCAAAGGGTGGCAGATTTTAATTTTTACTTGTTTTAAAAGAAACATGATACATTATGCTACATTTCAGAGACATAGATTATGAATATTGCATTAAAAATAAAACAAAGTATTATAAATGCAGCATAGTATAAGAAGCCACATTCCATTCTAGTTACAATAGAATGTTAGGATATTTGTTGCATACTACATTCAAATTTTTCAAGACTGTATTTACATGTCTTTTAAGTTACAGAAGTTACAATTTATGTAAAATCTCTTAAGTTACTGTTTATGTAAAAACTTTAAAGATTCAGTTTATGTAAAAACAATCCAGAGTAAAATGTCTGCTTGGTAAGGGATAACAGACAAATTTCAAATCTACCTACTTAGGTTTAAAAGCAGTGTCAAAGTGATAATAAACACAGACATTAGTGAAGAAAAGATTACGATTAGAAAAATTTCAAATAAACCTCTTATCTCAAAGCGACTAACTTCACTCTTGTCAATAAATGCTTAACACGCTCTTGACAAAAGCTCTTGTTTAAAACTATTACAGAAATTTTTTAAACCCATGAAATGTAAAATAAACAGAAAAGTATAAAGTTAGAGCTAACAAATTTCAGAAAACAAAAATCACTTTTTGTACCATACTGAAGAAATTTTATTCTAAAATTATATTCTATAAAAATATCTAAGCTTAATAGAAAAAAGAAATTTAACATACAAAAATTCATTTAATAAAAATATTTTCTTAAATCACATTTTAGCAAATTTAAAACTTTAAACTTTTTGTTAAAGCACAACTGGAAAAAAATTAAAATTAAGACATGCAGGAAATAGTTTAAATACTTTAAAAAAATTTTTAAAAAACGACAATTAAAAAGTTTTAGCAAACATATCATGTTAACACTTTACTGTTATTGTTAATAAATCCTGATAGAACAATTAACATGGATACTACTATAGTTTTACATTTGTAATCAAAAGTTGATGAAAATATTTATTAAATAAATGATTTCAGATCAAATCATTCTTCCTTACTTGCTTAAAACATTTTTAGTTCTTAACTAACATTAACTATTGAAACAGAAAACAATTTTAGAAGTTTAATTTTAATTTTTGTTTTGATTTGTATTTAAGAAAATTTCATAAATAAATGAATAGAAATACATAAAAGAAACATGATCATGTTGTTAATGATGATTTCTATTATCATGATTTTAAAAGTTCTTTGTCATATTAAAATTTAGAAGCACTTTATATGAAATAAGAGTGTTTTGAAATATCTTATAAACTAATTAGGAATTAGTCTGTTTAAATAACTTGTATAGAATTATCCAACTAAATTTGAATATTACTGTGTTAAATTGCACAGTGTTTTCTTCAGGTAACTTTTCTTGCTTGCTTTGATTTCTAAACAGTGAGGAACGTGGAGCTTCTTCTTCGTTAGCATGTGACATTTCAGCCTTCATGAATTTCTCTAAATTCTTGGTAGACATCTGAAAAAATTGTAAAAAGATGACAGTTACCAATAAAATAACTTCAACATGAATAACTTCCATTATTTCATTTAAATTTTATCAGAAATGCCATTTGAAATCTGAAAATAAAACTGTATCAAATGTTTAAAAAGAATTGTTTAATTATTTTACAAAAGTTACTTAAGTAACAATATTCATTTTATCAGAAAATAATTTTATTAATAAATTCCTATAAAGCTTCACATTTCCAAATAAAAAGATAAAATAAACAACTAGAAAACAATAATGAAATGTATTATCAACGAAACATTTAATTACACTTCAGGATGTAACTCTTCACATAATTTTAAAAGAATTCAACTTCCACACTTGAAATAGTAATTTTGACAGGTTCAATTTTTCCTGATTCAATAATAACTAACAGTTTTCATCATTTAAATCAGATAAATTTCAAATTATAGACTTCATTATAAAGCTCAAAGAGTTTAATGAAGTACAAACAAGAGAATGGGAAAATCAAGATATTGGGTAAGATATAAAATATATATATTAATTTCTAATAAAAAAATAAAGAATTCAACTTTATACAAAAGTAGATAAAATAAATTTCCCATGAAAACCGAATAAGATAACCCATTAAAGAGAACAATCTTGTAAAATAAACAGTAGAATGAAAAGTAAAATATTAGAGAATTTCTTGATTCATTTTTGCTAAAAACATAGCTAACAAATGAGCAAATTTTACTCAAAACCAACTTGATAGAGCATTTTTTGAATAAATATCTAATTGTGTACTATGCAGTCTATTAGTTTAGCATAATGATAGACTCATTACACAAAAATAAAGTTAACAATACTTTAATATCCCTTTCCATGTTCCTTTGCTAGTTTCTTACAATGCATTTTATGAGACCTACTGTAGCTCAAAAACTTTAAAAATATATGTATCAATCCCAAAAAATTCTTATATAACAAGAATTTAGTCAAAATGATATTCATCCAAACAATACAAACAAGTTAGTTTTACAATTAGATACAAGTATAATTTAAAAGATATTGTTTTAAAATGAAAATTAACAAAACACACTAAAATTTCCAAAAATATTAAATGAAGGGAATAAAAAAGAAATTCTTACCTCTGCATAGGTACGAGTATCAGTAACAGGTTCATCATTAGCTTGAGACCATCCTTTCCAAGACTGAGAATCAGATTTATGATGTCCTTGAGTCTCATCATTTGCTGGGTGAGCTATAACAAATAATGAATAAAATGTATACTAATATTTAAATAAATTTTAAAAAATAAATTATACATTGACAATTTCAAAAAATCTTTCAAAACTTCAACATATACATTTGGTTACACAAAAATAAAGACATTTTTATACACTCACTTGGATAGTTTTAGATAAGTATAAACCTTTAAAAATTTCTTTAAATAAACTTATAATGGAATGTAAATAAAATACAAATTTTGTAAATTAATTCTGTCTGTATGTGTACTACAATATATCTACTAAAATCCGTTATCAACCTCTTAACATTGAAACCACTAATAGTTTATTTATATAAGTGATGTTTGTGTATAGTAAAGTAACCATGCACTATTGAATTAATAGCTAAAGTGGCACTTGGTGGAAAACTGCAGAGTTAGCATTTCTATCTTGTAAAGAAGTAATTTACCAATATCTAGAACATCTTGATATAAAAAGACACCTAGTGAATCTTAATGCAAATAGAATGGTTAAAGTGCCCATTTTTTCCGATTTCCTACACTGTGATGTAAGAAAACAATCTCAGAATAAAAAACTAGTAGTAGCAATACTTTTAAGATGTTCCAACTTCTCCTCATCAATTGATTCTTATCCATTTTGATTGCCATGTTGCATACATAGAGTGTGATACTTTGATACAAGTATTCACAACATATCTTCAATATTTGGAGTCACATATGTTGTTAAAAATTTCCTCCCAGTAGAGTCTATGGGAGTCAGATCATGTGAACATGGAGGCCAATCTTTGAAACTGCTATGCTAAATTATTTGGTTGTCAAATTCTTTAACAAGAATGTCTAATGTTTCACTGAAACTGTCTTGCAAGCTGGTGGGTACTTGTGTTGAAACAGATTCCAAAGTGAGATTTTTGCAAAATCAGGTATTACATTCTATAGCAATGATAAATGATGCATCTGTTAATGCACCTTTCCAAAATATTGATCTGATCAGCTTATTATAAATTGGCCAACAAAATTTAATAGCAAGCTGCATTTGATGTTGAATGTTGCTCTAATATCAGAAAATCTGTTAGGGCATTGGTTGGTACATAGATGAACAATTAAATCAATTAGGATTTCCCAAACCTAAATTTTAAAGGCCTCAGTATTGATGGATCTCTCTTGTATCACTTTGGATATACAAGGGTGTAATACCTCATCCAGTTGAACTTGCTGTCTTACTTCAGCTGGTCTGCCAGATTGAGCCTTAACTAGTATTGCATGTTGATTCTCTTAAATGTTTCACAACAATCAAGATGGTTTGATAAGAATGCAAGGATACAATGCTGGCAGGTTTGGTTTGTTTGTCGTTCAACGGTCATTTTTTGCACAGGAGGGCTAATTAGACCGGGACCTACGGTTTAAAGTGGATTCCGAACCACTACAAACATCCATGCCCAAGGTGGGATTCAAACCCACGGACTGTTGAACTAAAGGTAAGAGCGCTAACCATTCGGCTGCCAGCTCGGCTACAATGCTGGCAGAACCCAGCTAATGATGATGCATTCCATTTACAATCAACATACATCAAAACCACTTCACAATTCTGCCATAATAATCACACTACAAGCTCAAGATGTCTCAAGAAAACATGCATAACATTTTACACATATTCGTATATTCCAAGAAATATGAACACCACAGGTAAGTTGAGTTTATATGGCACTATTTTACATGATATACATATTGTCTAGTCTGTTTATAAAGCCAATCAGTACAAGGATGCAACCCCCAAGAATGTCATTCAAAACAATTTTTGTTTCCTTTCAAGTTACATGAAACTATAGAGTAGGAAATCAAGAAAACAAATGAACATCTTAAACATTTTATTTTTTACACTAATCACCACAAGGTGTCATTTCCAACTAATTTCTTGATGTTTGAAAACTTTGCATATCACTTTATGTCATTAATTGTTCAAGAACAGAATGCATTATCATAGCTTTCCACTAAATGGGTTTCTATGTGGTTTCATTCAATAGCAAATAACTATTTTACTATACTTGGAAAGAGTTTTGATGAATATAGTAGCAGCTGTTCTAAGGTTAAAAGTATGAGAAAAGTAACATTAGTTATAAAATGGATAAATTTATAAATATTTTAAAATTTAACCAATTAATATGAATAAAATATAATTATAAATTGAAAGTTCATATGAATAAATTGTTTAAGAGTGGTATTCTGAAAGTTGATACTTTACAATTTTAATAAAACATATAGCTGCTTATCTAATAAAATATTTTATTATATTCAAAACATAAAGCCTCATGAAAATTTATGGTATATATTTCTCAAAATTAACACAATAAAAATCTTTTGAAATACCAATGCCTCAATTTTCAAAGGCATATAAATATGAATGCATATTTTTATTTAATGAAACAAAGAAAATGTTTACAAAATTATAACTTTTTTATATATACACTATGGCATTGATAAAGATAACAAAAAAATTACTTACCTTTACGGGGACTCTCTTTCACTTCATTTTGATTGTCATTAGGCCCTTCAAAAACATCAAATTTATAATTTATAACAGATAACACATTTATATTAATTTTACATGAATCAACACAAACTTCAAACTTTAGAAAGAAAAACTCAACTTAAAAAAAAATTAATTTAAATTAAAAGAATTTAACATTGGAAATATTAACACAAGATAGATAAAAATAATTACTTTTAAGACCATTTAAACTAATTTATCAAAGTTTTATATGAAGTACATAAGTACATTGAGATGTAAGAAAATAAAGCAATTTTACCGCTCTATTCATAATTATAATTGGCATCAAGTTTTAGATAACTGTTAATAATATTCAAAAGAAAAAAAATTGAAATTTTTTATAATTAGCTTCTTTTTTAAATGTAATACACAAATTATTACTTACTGCAAATCACTTTTTTTATTGAAACACAAGGTAATAAGCAAAATGCTCTTATGGGAGATTATACATTTATAAAAGGAAATTGAAAAGTAAGTGTAACTAAAACAAAATCCCTACATGTTAAATAATGAATGTTGAATCAACAAATGTACTGGAACTATGAAAGAAATTTTTAATTTATCCTGTTATCTGTATTTCGAAATTTTATGCAATTATCTGTAGTTTAAAATTATAAAAACCATACAGTGTTGAAAGAAGATAATTTTACATTTTAAGATTCAATAGAAAAATCAAATAGTTAAAATAAAATAAAAAAATTAATATTTATATGAATTTTGTTGAAAAATCATTTTTTTTTTTTGCCACAAGTACAATTGACTTAATTGTTCAACACTAACTATTTAGATAATTTATATGGATTATAACAATAATCTGTAAATTTGATTAAATATCTTACAACACAAAATTACTATTATTTTTAGTCCCACTAAGTACTTGCATCATAAATATATTTCTTTATTCTTACTAATACAATAGCACAAGAAGACCTTAATAAATGATTTTAAGATTTCAAAAGTTAAATATATTTAACAGCTTTATTATTCCTTATGAATATATTTAAATACTTACATACAATTACTGCATCAAGAATTAATATCATAAAAACAGAGAAACATAATGAAAGACTAACGATATTGTACTCATTAAAATATCAAAATTAATATCAATTATCTAAAATTTAATTATGATAATGATTGCTACAAAAAGATGAGCTAATAAAAATTTCCAACAAACTCTGATATTCTACATACACTGGCATATTTTGCTGAATTTTTCAACAACTTGCTTGTACTATTAAAATGATCACATTAAAAATTTTTAGCAATTGCATTTCTTTTATTTATCTATTCACTTTAAAATAGCTGTTCTGCTATATAGTCTGTTTTTAATCACAAATTATAACTGTATTTTTAAAATTACTGTCTAAAATACACCTTGTGACAAATATGAACAGTTTTCTTTACACAAATGAAATATTCAACAGAATCAAAGCATCTTTGTTATGGTTTAATAATGCATAAATAAAACATTATGTTAAGAGTTTAGCTTGTTTGTGGCTTGTTACTTTTAGTACATACAAGGTAACTGGACCAAAATACACAATTTAGAGTGGATACCAAACTACCACAATCAGCCATGCAGTATGCAAGAATCAAATCTACAAACTTCTGAATTAAAGAACAAAGCACTAACTTTTCGACTGGCAGCTCTACACACATGTGAAGAGTTGCTTCAAAAATTTTTTATTATCACAAAGTAAGAAGTTTAATCTCATTCAAAACAATTGGTCTTAATAAATAAAACAAGTTTCATAATCAGCATGTGGAAACTTTCTTTAAAATGATATGAATGAGACAAAGTATAAATACTCCCAGCTAATGGTAAATACATGGAAAGTGAAATTGTTTTCTTTTTAAAAGGAAAATTTAAAAAATATTGTTATACATTTGTAAAAGTGCTCCCACAAGTTTTCGCAAGCAAAAACGATAGAGATGAAGAATAAAACAAAAGCTGTGGTATAAATTAGATTTTCGTTATTTTCTTATAGTTAAAACTTAATTTTTGTCCAATTATAGAAGCATAAAAATGTGGATTTTACAACTATAAAAACTTTGACTTCTGTATCAGTTATAGAAATTTTTTTTTACCTTAGAATTTTGATTTTACAAAAGCTAAAAGATTAGATAAGATTTTAAGACTCAGAAAAATATAAAGAAACAATTACTGTGAAAGCCATTTCAAAAATAAATATTTTAATTGTATAAAAATTAATCCATACACGATTCATATTTAAATAAAAACTCAGTGTCTAAAAATATACTTACAATCAGAAGAACTGTTAGGGTTTCCCATGTCAAGGAGAGGCTGAATAACATCAATAGGAAAAACAGAATTTTTTTGCCATAAATTGAGTACTCTTATTATCTTTGGCTGTAAAAAAGAAAAAAAATTGAACTTCATTTCAAAAAACAAAACTTTTGAGAAAAATAAAACTAATATTTTAGAATTAATGATTTAGAACTTACTCTATCATCTGGATTACACTTGAACAGATGCTGAAAGGTTGAGTTTATATTTTTAACAAAACGAGGACCAAATACATCTTTATCAGCACCGAACTGATGACGTGACTGCCTTACAATTGAATCCACAACATATAAACCAGGTACTTTATATTCAGGTCGACACTATATAAGAATGACATTTTTAATGATAGAAATCAATAACATAAAAGACATTTATCTGCATAGTATAACAAAAACTTAATCTGCTATAGAGTGAAAATACCTATAATTGCCAATCTGTAGATCATGATTTAACCACAGAAAGTTTCCTTAGAATCATTTCACATCTTGAATTTATAAGATATGTATATGCAAATTTAATGGAAATTATATTTGTATTATCTAGAATAAGAACTGCAAAAATTTTCTTTCTTGGGCCCTTATACACAACTGAGGTTTAATCAACTTCCTAACATTTTTCGGTACTATTCTATTCCGGCAATCAATTATCAGATATAATTAGCATGGTACTGTTGGTTAATTTTAAAGATAATTTTTTATAAAAATGTTTGCTATGTTTTAAATTAACTTTTATTGCCAATATTGAACTGAGGCTTGATTGTATTACTGTAATTTTTTATGGTGAGTACCATTGTCTGGTTAATTATAATTTGAGTTTCCATAGAAATGTACTTTATTTATGTTAGAGATTTAACTTTATTGTTCCTTTGTTTTTGTCTACAATGAAGTTTTTTTTAATGTGGGTGCCACAGCTCGATTAATTAAAATTTGAGTTTTCACAAAAATACACTTTACTTACATTACAGATTTAGCTTCATTGCCCAGTCATCATCTGTTGTAGACTGTCATACTTAGTTTATATCTGTTTTTATTATGTAATTTTAGGGAAATTAGTTTCTAGTTATTAGCATATTAATGCATCTACCGGAAGTAATTATAATGAAATACTCAAAATTTTGAAAATTCAAATAGCATGCAGTTGCAAAGTTGAAGTTTGAACGAGATTGGTATTAAGTAACCAGATGCTGGACGTAGTGGCATAATTTACATTTGAGAGATAATTATGCAGTGCTTGGTACGAAAATTGGAAATCATGCCAAACCCACAGTTTCATAGTCTCTTACAGAGATCTGAATCATGTGACCAAGCTGGAAATTGAACCCACAAACTATTCAACTCGAGACTGGAGTGCTAACCACTTAGCTAACAGATTTAATATCAAAGATGACAGGCAAGCAATAATTCAGACTATATGGGACAAATCAAAAATTGGATTTCAAATGCATATGCAGACAAAACTACTTGAAAAATAAGCATACCTGCCAACTATCAGAAAAGTATTTCGGTAAAACTTTTCAGTTTCAATCCATGTGACTAAGGAAAAAAATTATACCTTTACCATTTCTTTTCCCCATCTAGTTTTTCAAGCTGGAAACTTCCTCCCCCCGATAGAAAAAGGGTTTGACATGTGCATTTTCGATAGCCTCTGCGCCATACACAGTCCGGGAAGTTATTTCCCTCTTCCCACAGATGGGTTGAATGGGGTGTTAATTTCCCCTTCTTATCATGGCTAATGAGAAAAGATAGCCATTATATGCTAAGATATAAAAAAAAAATTTTCTTTTTAAACTTTGCCCAGAAGAACCGAAACGCGAAAAATAATTTATGTTATCAGTAAAAGCGTAAAACCTGTGGATCTTGCGTAAAATTTACGCACGATGCATATAAGCCGACAGGTCAGAATAAGTATGGCAGTGTCATGTGGTTACAATAATTACTTGTCCTTACTGCAAAAGATGGGTAAAGAGCCATATCTTATGTTCAGATTTTTCAGTAAGTCATATTTGGAGTACGCACTGCTTTTATGAAATTGCATTTATTTTATTGAAAAGATTGATATTAAACACTTTAAAATAAACAATTGTTTTATTCAGCTTTTTTGGTTTGTTTTCCCTTGTTGAAAAAATACATGCATGTACTTAAATTAAAATATTTGGTGTGGATGATTAAAAATTAAAAAGTAGCATTGAGATGGTACAAGTCTCAACCACATATACAAAAATTAAAACACATTTTAAAGATGAGAAAAATAAAGTAATGAATGACACCTTCACTATAAAAATGATCATTGTTAAAACTTACTTTTTGTATGAATTTCTCAACACTTTGAACTATATGCTTATAGAATTTAATTCCCTTTATAGCACTTTTAGTAATTTGTGTCATCTTTGCCTTTGAAATAGGTGGCTTCACCTCATATAAAGAGGAGAGCTGAAATAAAAATATATATATTTTGTACTATCTCTATCATTAAATTGTTCTTTAAATAATTACTACAAATAACACAGGATTTGTATTTTCTAATATAAAATTATCACATATAAGAAAATTAATACATATATATTTCATTCACAAAACTATTAATTTTTAATTGTACTTTTAAGATAAAAATCTAATAATTAAACATACTATTATTAAAAATCAAATACTGAATCTATTAAAATATTACTAACACATTTTTGATAACTAATAATTTTCCTTAATTCAGTTTAAATACTTTTCTAAAGAAGTTATAAATGAAACATTAAAATATTTTTGGGCCACACCCTCCTGGAGTATCGTGCTTTCCAATTTATAGCTAGAAGGAATCAAGATAAAGGGTATTTTTTCATTATATGCTTGTTGATAATTACAATAATAAGAAAGAAAAATTCATAAATTGCTGTAAATATTCCCTTTACATCATTTATTGTTTAAAAATGTTTATGATTTTAGAAACTACTAAAATACAAACATTTTATAAACTAAATAACTACCACTTTTATTAAAACTTATTTAAAAGCCTATATTTATTTCTGCCAGAAATTGCTTAGCAACCATATTGGTGATTAGTTGCATAGGTATAATGTAATAGCACATATTTTCAATACAACAAAATTAAATATTACTGTATTGGACTGCTTTTTACTTTTGACGACTTTTGAGCATAATTTTCCTTTTAACAGACAAAATTATCATTAAGCCAACTTTTGCAAGAACTAGCTTTAACTTTATTTAGCTTGTTTATAACTCTTCAGTAAATTTTAAAACATAAAAAAACAACTTTGTGGTTAAACTGAGCATCACGGTCTCCACTTGCCAAGTGGGAAAAGTCACCAAACTGGTAAAATTTTATTATTTTTACCTCGCCAAAAAATCACAAAAAACGAATTATTGCCGCAAAATCTCGCCAATGTCTTATTTCGCGAAGCGCGAAAAGTGGCCAAATCGAGATTTTGTTTGCATTGCCAAATTTATTCACCAAAATTTCACCAAAAGCGATTAGTCGTCAAATGTGTTCTCCGTGAATAATCTTGGGAGACACCACTATTCTCATGGTGTCTCCCAGGAATGTCTTGGAGGATGCCATCCTGCACTTCCCACCCCCAATTTCCTGGTAAGGCAGGATGTCATCCATCAATTGTCATCCCCAATCGTGAGAACAGGTTGCTTACAATGTGAAAATTTTGCCATTTTCAATTTGCAAGCCATTGCATGAGTTACTTGCTGCGTTCTGTTAAATCAATCGCGCCTTGATATGCAGACTTTGAATTTGCGAGAAATACATCGTTTGAGTGATAAAGGTGAAAAAGAAGCGATTATGTGGTGTATGAATGTTGGATTAATTTCTAAAAATTATTTATGTTGCAAATGGGGTGCAGAAATGATATTTGTTGAAAGAATGGATGTGAGTGATAAGTGTGAATGGAGATGTAAAGTGAGAGGTAAGGATAAACATGATGTAAAAAGAAATGTTCGAAAGGGATCCTGGTTTTCCCAGGGACGATTGCCTGTGAGTGTGTTGTTACAAATGCTGTATATGTAGGTAAAAGAGTTGCCAAATAAATTTATATGTGATGAGTTGAAAGTGTCAAGTCATGCGGTGGTTGATTGGAAGAGTTTTTGTCGTGAGGTGTGTATGGAAGTGTGTATGAAAACGAATGAAATAATCGGAGGGCCTGGTGTGATTGTTGAAATAGATGAAAGTAAATTTGGAAAGAGGAAGTATAATAGAGGAAAGAAAGTTGACGGAAGGTGGGTGTTTGGAGGTATCGAAAGAGAATCTGTAAGGTGTTTTATGAAAGTTGTTCAATGCTGGTCGAAAGAAGTATTGTTACGAATCTTGAGAGAGAATGTTTTGCCTGGAAATGTAGTCATATCTGATTGCTGGAAAGCCTACGATTGTTTATCTGATGAAGGCTTCCAGCATATAAAAGTAAATCATAGTCTGCATTTCAAGGACCCTGATTCAGGCGCACATACAAATACGATTGAAGGGACGTGGAGTGCACTAAAAAAAAAGCCTAAAAGGAACCAGGCAGGTAGGTGATCAATTCGACTCTTATCTTGCCGAGTATATATGGCGTAAAAAGCACTCCGCGTCCAGCGATATTTTTAAACAATTCATCGAAGATATTGAGAGTGTATACACACCAATGAACAAAGATCCTCCGAATGATGAGAAGGATTCCGAAGAAAAATGACGGTAAGATTTAATTCCAATTATTTTCTGCGTGATATTTTTTAATTTATTTCAGATCTGTTTGCTCAAGTTGTAAAATTTCTAATTCTAAAGAATTGTTTGAAACTAAATTATAATTTTTATAACTGGATTGATAAAAAATGGTTTACCAAATACATAAATATTAAATAAATTTGAATTTAATTTTTAATCAAAAAATTATTTTTAGTGTAATTGCAAAATTTATTATTTTTATTTAATTTGTAAAATTTATGTAATATTGATTTGTATCATTCAATTTAAAATCACTGGATTTTTCAAAAAGTGTTTTACCAAATACATAAATATTAATTGATTTTGAAATTAATTTATCGTGAAAAAAGAAATTTAGTTTTATGTAATATTGATTTGAATTCTATTTAAAATCATGTTAACTTTTTAAATATTTTGTTGCTTATTTATTTACTTTCCTTACATTTCTTTTCTGAAAAATTTTTAGGCTGAAAATTAATATTTAAGACGATTACTATTCAAATTTACTGAATGATTGGTAATTATGCTTGATCGGAAACACTCCCGCCGTTTTTAACGGCATTTTTCTTCTCAGCGTTTATAGGTTTGCAGAACATCCCGCCGTTTTTTGGTTGCCATTTCAGCCCCAATTAGCACAGTTTTTTGATTGCCGATCATGCCTACACTTGGCGATATCCTGTACTTGGCGAAAAAAATCGCCAAAGTGAGACCGTAATACTCAGTTTTACCCAATTTGAAATTGGGGGAAAACCCAGCTTTATTTACATGGTTGTTACTCTTGTTTTTTTATTTAGTGTTAGGTGGGGAGGAGGGGAAACTCTTATTTCTTAAGTCAATTGGCGCCCATTCTGGGTTGCGAATCAATTTCCAATACCCCTGTCTCCTCTGCTTTGCGAAAAAATTTTACCAACAATTTAATTGGAATGTATTTCATTTAAAATAAAATTTTTAGCCACTGAAATCATAAATATATGTTTTATTATTTTCACCTCTCCCTCAGAAACATGCAATTTTTTCAAGTTCATAAACAGAGATATAAAAAAAAATACCAGATAAAGGTATGTAAACGGATAAAAAGAAAACTAACATATTCATGAATGCAAATATTACTAAAAGAACCATTAATCATAAAGTAAGAATAGCTAATTAAATCTATCGTAATTTACTTTTTACAGTATAATACTTTCATAAACTTTTATAACATTAATAAAATAAGATATAGATTTATCAAATTTTTTCTTAGTCATACAACTTTAAGCATTTTATATAACATTATAATTAGTTTTTAAAACACAGGTATCAAAAGTTTATTTTATAAAGAAATTCAAATAAAATTGTTTAATACCAGGGTGAAATATGTAAAAACGTTTCAAATACTTTAATATTTAAATAAATAATCAATGAAATAAATAGTTTTCACTTTTGTTCATATTAATTCCATTTATGTGTAAGGAATGCATTATTTGTAAACATATCCTTTCATTCATATGCAATAAATTAGTTTTAAAAATTCACAATTTTCTGTAATATACACCACAGAAATATTTACTGCTTAAATAAGAGAATTACATATAAGGTAATCAGAACATTAAAGATGAAAAATAATCACATTTGAATAATTTAAACATGTTGACCAACATCAATATTGTTGATGAAAAACATGCATTTGAAAAAATATTGTAAATTCATTAAAACAGTGGAATGATTAAGAATGAATGAAGCCATTGCAGGAAACAACATTCAATCATAATAAGGAAACAACTACCACATGTTGAAAGGATAAAATGTAAACAAAAACAATCTAAAAGTCAACATACATAAATGAAGCCTACACCTAGTTAAAAGATAATAAATTAGATTATTATTACTAAAAAAATTACATCAATACAATTTTATTTAAGTAAAATCAACTTTTCTTTCCAAAGCATTCTCATTATATATCTTATAAAATTAGTTCATTTTACACGAAATCAAGTTCCATTTACAAATTACAAAGATAGCCGAAAAGTGCTTGGATATATCACGATGCAGTATTTGAAGTAAAATCATAGCACTTTAAACAAAATGAGACGCAATATTTTATCAATACATCAGAGATTAATATATTCAAATTGTACCGTTGAACTAAACACGATGAGAAAATAAATAAATAACTACCTCATTATTAAATACACGAACGACCTCCATGTTTTAGTCCCCTGCGGCTAAATTTTATAGTCACCTGCAAGCAATATTACACAAAATAAGTTGTAAAGTTAACTTCATCTCACAAAAATGGCGTCAAACACAAAAACACGGCGAACAGTCCCATTATAATTTCTTAACTGTAAACTGTTAGTTCTTGATTCATGCGGTTACAAGCAATAATTTGTATACCGAATAAAATAATCCATGTGATAACCGAATGAAATAATCCATGTAATAACCGAATAAAAGAAAATAAAGTTTTAATAATACTTCATATTATTATTTCGTATTTAATTTTCTAAAAAAATATTTTAAAATATTTAGTTGCAATATACATGTGAAATTTATTTTTTAATAATCAAGTTCAACATCAATACGTCAGAATAATGTAAACACCAATCCTAGAGCCCCTTAAATTTTCCTTCCAGGAGCCTAAACCAAATCTTAAGCCTCCATTATACTAGTTGCTGATATTCAAATTGGAGTAACTTCCGTAGACTTAACATTTCGCAACTCTCATAACTCGAGTTCCGGCTATTCTCACTCACTGTCCAATGAATACTTGAAATTTCTTTTAGGTTTGCTGTAAGAAAATAATAGTTTAACTAGATTTCACCAAAGATTGTTTTTCTGGCTAACATTTTTAAGATTTCCTTATTTTACTTACTAGATTCCATATTTCTTTAAAAATTCTTATTTGGGAATATTGCTTTTAGCCAAGTTTTTAAAATGCTAATTAAGTCAAATGAATAATTAAAATGTATTTCCTTTGTTTTTTTTTAAATCAATTTCACTCTTAAATTTTGTTGTTATTTTTTATGTCATTTTTAAAAATATTTTATTTAAATATATCAATGTATGAAAACGTTTCCCTGTCGTTTACCTTTAAAATTTATTAGGAAAATAAAATAAATTATTTAATATATCACTGTATTTATTTACTAAATTTATTATTTTGATTCATTATACTTTTTGGAAAATAAAAACATATCCTTGAGTTATAATTTTATAATTGGCTTAGCTAATAATTTCATATTTTCTGCTTCTTTTAGCCTTAGCATTATTTCATCGTCTGACAGGATACGATTGTTTGAATGATGCTCATTTTAATTTAATTAGACTTAGATTTTTTTCTGCATTCTTCAATTTGGATAGTCTACGGATAAGAAATATTGATGAATACATTGCATATATAGTCTTAAGTAGAGAAGATTTAAGAAATTTTATGAAAAGAAAAGTGTAAATGCATTTTTTGTTGTTAATAAACATTTTTGAAAGTTCAATTAGATATGCCCAAGTAGCAAAATAACTTAGCCCAATGTTGGTAATCTCTCCGAGATAAGCAGAAAAATGGGTGTCAAGTTTTTCCAAATAAACAGCATAACAAGATAAGCCCAATAATAAACCTATAATGGGAACCACGTTTTTCCCAATATTGGGCATATGCAAAATAAGCCAAGGTTGATTCTATCATATGAGCCAAAGTTTCTCCAAAGAAAGAAATGCCATGATAAGCCATTATTAGCTCTTTAAAAGTTACAAATTACTACCTATCTTGGGTATGCCAAGATTCTGCAAAAATATTGCATATCAAGTTAAATCCAACATGGCTACCTATTTTTCTGTTGTGTTGTTGTTGCTTATCCTCCATGTCTGACGGAGTCAGACTAGATCCACGAGTTCGTTGACTGTAAGGAAGTCGAAGACAAAAAGAGGATTGCTAAAGAGATCCTCCCTAGAGAGACCCATGCAATCCAAAAGATGCTCAGGAGAAGCCTGATGATTTTGGCACTTGGTGCAGGTGACGAAAGTTTTCCTGCCCTCGTTGAAAGTGAGGCACTTAATATGACCGCTAGCAAGTCTTGAGAGAACAGTCTGGGTACGTCTGTCACACGGGAGGTCAAGGGACAAACCCGGTTTTGATCCCTTGTACCAATTATGGGTGGGGGATGTTTTCCACTCCTCCGAGATTTTTGAATTTTCCCGGGAGTATAACTCCAGAAAATACCTATTTTTCTAAATTGTGTAATTGTGTAAAAAATTATTTAGAATTTACTTATTAATGTGCCTGAATTCCAATCATTTAAAACTTCGATTCTTGAAGTTTAATCGCGACCGTTTTATTAATTTATCTAGAAGTTTTCAAAAATTCCCCATGTTGGTAAGTTTGATTTTTCTTATATTTGTAATAACAAATTTTGGTTACCATAAATTATTTTATGTATTTGAACTTAAAATTATAATCGAAATCAAAATATTTCCTATTTTATGTTTCGATATATTATGTTTAATTTTTGACTTGCAATTGTTTCATAGGTTATTAATCATGAAACTACCACAAAGCCCGAAATACGATGTTATTGTTATGCATAAAGTAACATTGATAAATTAGCTGTGCATGTATTCATTTACATTTATTGATTCACATCCAAATTTTTAATAATAACAATTTTCTAGTTTACAGAATATTATTCGAAACGAAATATTTTATCGATTTGTTTGGTTTCATAGCATTTTGGAGATGACCCTGGCATTTATTGTTTTATTTTCTTCCATATAATTATGGTAGAAAATTAATTTAGTTTAAATAAATAAATTTTATTTATTTTCTGAAATATAACTCTTTTGCATTTTATAATATCATAATGTAAATAATTTTAATCTGATGTATTCATATATATCAGTAAAGTTAAGTTTTACATTTAATTGGATTAAAAGAAAACGTTTCACGTTTACAATAAATGCCAATTTGAAAAAGTTGTTAATTTGTAAGTTTATTTTTTCTAACATTTGTATTAACATTTGGTTACCATGAAAATTTCTATTTTTAAAAAATTTTTCGGTTAGACTGTACTTGAGGGTGCCCCTTGAATTATTGCCAAGTTTATCGCTAAGCTGGGCGATGTTGTTTTATTTATGGTAACCCTAAACGTTATTTTGAAATTCATTCATGACTCTGATTGGCTTAGATTTAACCGTTATTTTTGAATTGAGGTAACGTGATCGCGTGACATGCGCGTTTTGTATGTAACCCTTGAAAATATTACAGAATAATCTTGAAATATTGAGTTTCAATATTCGATTTTTGGAGTTTGGGTGTTGCTTGCGAAAATTAATAAGTATGGATGATATATTGATTTTACGATTTCGCGGAGTACGTATGGAGAAAGAATCATCGGGAAAATATAATAAAAGATTTTTTACATGCGATAAAAACGGTATATTCGCCGAAAAGTAACGAATCGGAGAGCGATGAAGATTAGGTGAGTTATTTTGTTTTTCATTAAAATTTATTCATATTTTGAAACTAAAGTTTTTATAAAAATGAATGTTTCTATAAGTAAATGAATGTTTAAGTTGTGTGTATTGCATGTTAGTGTTAGAATGTGCCGCGTACTGAAATTTCTTTAATGTGTACGCCATTGCTAGGTATATTAAAAATCAAATTTAAATATAAAATGAAATTTGTAACGTTTGAAATTTAGCTTTATTGCCCGGTTGGCACTTTAGTAGGTATGGCTACACTGATATTTTTTTTAAGGTGAGTGCCATTGCTCGGTATATTAAAAGTCGAATTTAAATTTAAAAAAATGAAAGTTGTTAACATTAGAAATTTAGCTTCATTGCCCGGTTGCCACTGTAGTAGGTAGCGTTACACTGATGTTTTATTAAGGTGGGCGCCATTGCTCGGTACATAAAAAATCGAATTTAAATAAAATAATAAAATTTGTTAACGTTAGAAATTTAGCTTTATTATCGATTGTCACAGTAGTACGTAGCAGTACTTTCTTTTTTTTTAGGTGAGCGCAATTGCACGGTATATTAAAAATCGTGTTTTAAAAATTTCGTTTCTAGTTATTAGAATTTAAAACTTCTATAGTACTTAATTATAATGAAATATTCAAATTTTTAATAGTTGGAATTCAAAACAACGCGCGATTTCAAAGCTGAAGTTCGAACGCGATCGTTATTGGTTGACGGCTATCGCGCGTAGTGACGTAATTTAGGTTGGCGACAGAGCTGTAGAGCGTATGGCGCGGAAATTTGAAATCGAGGCAAGAGGCACCCTCAAATATATTTTTACCAATTTTTCTATTTTAAGAATCTTATTCAAAAACTTTAAGTCTTATTGTGTTACAATTTATTTGGTTTCCCAGCACTAGTCCTTGGAATGCATTCATTTTTCCTATTATCTTCATTGTAATTATGCATAAAGTATTTCTAAATTGCGATTTTAACATCTTAATACAAATAATTTCTATTCAATTTATTGACATACTTCTTTATTAAAGTTATGCTTTTTCATTTGAAATTTTGGTTCGAGCTATTTTTTGTAAAAAATTATGTAATTACTCAGCTACTTATAGATAAATATTTATATTTTGATACAATGAATAAATTTTTTAATCTATAGACAACAATTATCTGTTAATTATATATATATATGTGTGTGTGTATTAAAAATCGTTTTTTAAATTTCCCTTTTGTTTCATTATGCAGGGAAATTCAATTAATTTATTTAAATGAAATGTAGGTATCGAAGTATGTATTTAATAATTAGTTTACTAAATTTTATCTATATTATGTATTAAAAATCTCATTTGATAAACAAAATGTTAAAAAAATTCTTAACTGATTCGTGTCTTCAATCAGTTACAAATCATTCTAACTTTTTATACTGATGAACATGTTTTTTCACACATACACTCACAATTACTATATTTTATTTACAAAGAATTATGTACACCAGAATATTCAACAGGTTTACCTGATCTATGAAGTTATTCTTTAATTCAGTATTATACATTCATTAACTTGTATGTTAATTTCTATCATACATTTTTTCAAATGGTAGACTTATTTGTCGATAGCTTACCAAGTTTCTATGCACTTCGGAATGGATGAAATATGAAACATTGTAAGCAAAATTATTCAAAGTATTGTATGCCATCATACGGAATTGTATCTTATGGAATACAATACATACATGAATACATGGAATACATAAAAATCCAAAGACTATGGTTTTTTATACCAAATTAAAAGCAAGTGCAAACTTATGGAAACTACAAACCACATGAAAGTTGTTATATTTTGGTTATAATCATGGATTCTTTTTTATTGCAGGAGCATGGAAATTAAATAGTATCTTTTTCACTTTATAATGGTGTTCTTCCCTTAGGAGTTTCTGAATTCACTATTTATTAAAACACTCAGTCCCAAAGCCAATTTGTAATGTTTTAAAAATGCAATAGTCATTTATATAATTAAATTACTTGAATAGCAAAATGCTAATTTTTAACTGAATAGCAAATAAAATTATTATTACTTATAGATAAATGACATTATACAAAATTATCTAAAACTAAAAATAAAATCTAGGATATTGTGTTGCAATGAAAAAAGGTGCTCATAAACTATGGTGTATTTTGCATTTTTCATTTTAATATTCCTATTGCTCATGCATTTTCTAAGGAAATGAATATAGTCACTGCATAACTCTGAGTACTTCAAAAATAATATGTGATTCATTCTTAAAACCTGAATACTTTAATTTTTTTAAATATTAACCCTAAATAATAAAACTTAAAAATTTAAATTATTATTTTAAAATTATTTTTTTTCAGTATATTTCACAATTAATTTTTATCAAATAATAAGTGCAAACTTACATGTCTTCTATCTAAACTGCTTTCAAGGAAATAAGCATTCAATATGCTCCATCGAAAACACAATTTTTTTAAAAACGATCAGGCTTAAAAAGTGCTTAGGTTTGAATATCCCCATTAGCAAGTACTAATGATTATATTTAAAAGTGAGTATGTGATTATATAGAAAATATTGTATTTAATAAGTGGTACAGTTAAAGTAATTCTTTAAAATGATACTTTCCTAAAATCACATTTTACATTTTCTAACCACTATGCTGTGATAGCCTAGTCATTAGGGTATCGGCCTTCCATACAGAAAGGGTGGGGTTCGAACCCCAATGCCGCCAAAGACCCACCGAGTACATGCGATATACGTGCGCATTAAATCTGTGGAATCGAAAAACCAGTGGTCGGTCGTTGAGCTGTTACCATGGGTGCAATGATCTGGAGAAATAAATTTATTACCCCTTCAGATCAATGCCAAAATTGAGGGAGTAGATCCTTTGGTGCTGCCATCTATCGGAATATTTGAAAAGCAAAAGTCGTACTTTCACCTTCATGGTGCTCTGATTAAACGAAAGACGCTCCACATTCGCATAGCCAAGGCATAGCAAGCTTGGCTTGTCCAAGTGTCATTAACAACAACAACATTTTCTAAATAAATAAAATCAGCTACATTTGGTAAAATATTGTTTCCTCAATTCATTTTATATTTTTTCTCTATTCATATTATTTAGATTATTCTATTACAGTTTAAGGATAATTTCTTTTGTATATTTTATGTATTTTTGTGGTAAGAGGAATTCTAAGAAATTGTTTTAAGTGCGAGTGGTCAGAAGCCTTTTTAGACTCTAGTCTTGACTGGGGTGGTCCAATCAAGACTAAGTCTGTTTCACTAATGCAAATGGAAATTTCAATCCCACTGAATATCAGTTGGTAAAATTGTTTCAAATTACACCTGTAAGCTAATGGCCATCAAGGGGGTCTGAACTCTTACTACTCCAAAGCGTTCCAAAATTCCAATGGAATTTTATTATTCTTTGACTCTAGATCTGCTCTCTAAGCCATTTAAAGAGCTAACTCCCAACTCACTCAAAATATCATCTGCATTCTTCAATGGATACCAGAAGAAGAGGCAGCTTTAGTGATTACAGTGAAGAGCAGCATTTAAAGCTGAATGTTAAAAAGGAAATGTGTATTATCTCTTTGGCTACCACGGTAAGCGGATTCATTTTTAGTGACAGTCAAGCCGCTTTAAAAGCACTCAATTCTTTCGAAATCAAACCTAAAATGATTTTGGAATGCAGAAACCTTCTTACAGAATTGGCTACTAGAAACAAGGTGATCCTTGTATGGGTGCCAGGGCACAAAGGTATCGAAGGTAATGAAAGGGATGATGAACTTGCTAAACAAGGATCATCTTTTGTTCCCATCGGTGCAGAACCTTTTTGTAGGATCAATTTGAAGACTGCAAAAACAAATGTTCTTAGATGGAAAAAACAGAAGATGTATGAAGCTTGGCTCAACACTCCTGGTCAAACCCACGCTAAAAGTATGATCTGTGGATCATCAGCGAGGATTGCCTGTGAAATCCTGTGAAATTCTAAGATGCTCTTGGCTGAAGATACGTTTAATCGTAGGCTTCATAACTGGGCACTACTATTGCAGAAAACACCTCCATAAAATGGGACTGTTTCAGCAAGACCCTATCTGCAGGAAATGTCATATGCAAGAGGAAACGGCCAAGCATATCATTTACGAATGCGAGGCCCTTGCCCTCCCTAGATTAACTTCTTTTGGCATCATCCATACTAGAGAGTTACACCTAGACTCTATTAAAGGGTTATCGGACTTTATTAATAAAGTGGGTGACCCGAGCAACTGGAACTAGGAAACATTGGGTTTGGAGTTAATAGTACAAAATGCTGATAAAAGCAGAGGTGCCCAATATAATACAAACCCAACTCTAAGAAGAAGAAGAAGATCTAAATTGCAAAAATGTATGCGTTTTGTTAAATGACAATAAAAAAGTGAAACCCCTTTTAACAAGAGAAATTTCGTCAACACAGAAATAAATTGCAAAGCCTTTATATACATCTGTAGCAACAATAAATAAAATATTAATCAAGATTTACAACTTAAAAAAGCTAAAAAACATAATGTTCACCAGCTTTTTGCCGAGGCATGTGGCTCAACGCAAAACATTTTGTAAAAGCCTGTACGAAAACCACTTAGCAGGAGATAAATCGAAATACATTGTGACCCTTGATGAAGCATGGGTTTGTCTAAATGAGTGCAACAAAAAAAGGTCGATTTACTATAGGAAACGAGGAGAAAAAAATGTACATACCTGGTTCCATATATGTAAAGAAAGTTTCAGTAAGGGGTTTATGATAGTCGCATATTTCTCCTACAATGGGAAATTAAAAATAAAAAGAGTAGAAAAAAATGTTAAAATCAACTCATCATACTATTAGGAGAAGGTTTTACTTCCAATATTTACAGAAAAAGTTCCACTTCTTTATCCCAAAGACTTTCAAAGAGTGATATTGCATCAAGACAAAGCTACAAATCATACTTCTAAAGCTACCACTGCATTCCTTGAAAAAAATGAAGACTAATTCAGATAATGCATATATACCTTTTCAACATATTCCTGTGAAGTTCCCTGATGTTTTAACAATTGGACTAGTGTGAGTTTGGTCTGCTAAAAGAGCTCTTTCTAAACGCAAACCCATCACGATGGATGGACTCTGGAAAGTAGTAAAAGAGGAATGGCAAGAAATACCCCCTGGAAATTTTACGAAAAGCTCTTCTATCGTGGAAATCAAGGTGCAGACTTATAGTCCAGAAAAAAGGCTATCTGATCGAACATTAAAAAAAATAGTCTTTAAATTTTAAATATTAATTAAACGGCCCCGAAATCGTTCTAAAAATGTGTTAATACCCTCTGTAGTTATATAGTAAATAGACGATGTATTCACAATTGGTAGGTTGTAAATATTCAATTGTTTTCTAACTTCATTTTATTTTCTTTTTTGCATGTTATTTTCAACTTAGCAATGTGATTCCCATCATATAGCAATAATTTGTAAAATTTGCTTAAAAGAACAATAAATTTCTCATTTATGTTTACTTTTCAAAATGAAATATAAAATAATAATTTTTAAGTATGGCATTTATTTTACCTATATAAAATGCAACAATACAGCTTTAAATGAAAAAAATGTGTATTTATTGCATTTCTTCTAATAGTAATTCAAAATAAAATCTTTTGTTATCATTATGAGCTACATATAATGCAGACAAGTATATGTAAGCCAACATAGTTTCTATCTTGGTGCCTAAATTGGACTAATTTTGACAGCCAAGCTTGGTCTTATCTTGGCAACTCATGTTTGTCCTATAAAAAGATATGTAAATCATACAGGATTTCTATATGGAAAGCTAATAATGGACCTAGACAACCCCAAGATAGCCAACGTAGGGCCAGGACATTTTACTTCTTGGGGAGTTGTTCCCACTGGAATATCGGCAACTCTAATGCAATAAAGGCTTTACAAAACGTTGTACCGATTTTTTTGGGAGAATGTAAGAATAATTTTAAACACGAAGGGTAGAAATTAAATGTATTTTTTGATAATACATATTTGAGAAGAGAGATAAAACTTTTCTTTCTTTCAACTCTGTTTGACTGCTACAACCTATTATGATCAAACAACTAAGATTTCTTTTCAACGCATTGAATTTGCTATAATGTTTTTAAAGCTGTGATATCCTTAACAAATATACTAAATTTCTCTTGGATCTCTGTCTTAAAATGGGTTCTTTTATTCTTGGCCTATTACATTTCCTGATCAAAGAAGCGAACATGTTATTTTAAGCATTATTAACTTCTCAATATAATAAAGATGTATGCAAAATTCCGTTTGAATCCGTTAAAGCTGACTGAAATATTTTTTTCTCAAAAGAAGTTAAATTTATGTGCATTATCAGTCTTTGAAAATAAAGCAAAATGTTGTAGAAATTTTGTCCATATGAATCGAAATTTCTAGAAATAAGTTATCACGTCTTCTATTTTTCACCCTTAGTTCATTTCTTTTTGAGAGGCAGCCATCGTTTTAAAAACAACGTATATGCTTTGAGATCCACATTTTATTTTTATTGTTTAAAAGAAAAGTGGGATCAGTTTTACTGTACGGTCACCCTTGGCGCGTTTTTTTGAAGCCAAATTTGGCGAACATTCGGACCGCCTTATTTTTGTCTGATGCGATTCTCGCGAGATGCTCAGCTTGTCTCGCCAGACAAGTCTTATGCGATCATCTACGAATTTGTGGACTGCCTTATTTAATTAATTCTATTTCGGACCGCCTTATTTTGGTCTGATGCGATTCTCGCGAGATGCTCAGCTTGTCTCGCCAGACAAGTCTTATACGATCATCTACGAATTTGTGGACTGCCTTATTTAATTAATTCTATTTCGGACCGCCTTATTTTGGTCTGATGCGATTCTTGCGAGATGCTCAGCTTGTCTCGCCAGACAAGTCTTATGCGATCATCTACGAATTTATGGACTGCCTTATTTAATTAATTCTATTTCGGACTTCCTTATTTTGGTCTGATGCGATTCTCGCGAGATGCTCAGCTTGTCTCGCCAGACAAGTCTTATGCGATCATCTACGAATTTGTGGACTGCCTTATTTAATTAATTCTATTTCGGACCTCCTTATTTTGGTCTGATGCGATTCTCGCGAGATGCTCAGCTTGCCTCGCCAGAAAAGTCTTATGCGATCATCTACGAATTTGTGGACTGCCTTATTTAATTAATACTATTTCGGACCGCCTTATTTTTGTCTGATGCGATTCTTGCGAGATGCTCAGCTTGTCTCGCCAGACAAGTCTTATGCGATCATCTACGAATTTGTGGACTGCCTTATTTAATTAATTCTATTTCGGACCTCCTTATTTTGGTCTGATGCGATTCTCGCGAGATGCTCAGCTTGCCTCGCGAGATAATTCTCATGCTATCATCTACGAATTTTCAGATATCGTTTCTAGCCTTTCTTCGCAAATAAAATTCTGTTGAGTAGAGTAAAATAAACAAAATATTGTCGCCGAGATTTTATTTCAACAGGTTGTCTGCTGTGCGTTGCTTTTTTTCAGCTATTATCTTGCAGAATATGTGTGGAGGAAAAAACAACAAAATGTGTAACAAATTCCTTGCGTTCATCGATTTCATTATACGGGTCTATCCGCCAAAAACATCTGACCCAGCAGGATTTTCGTCGTGCAGTCACTCATCATACATATGACGTCATACGGTCTTGCGACTTTTTGAAAATTTCGCCAAGGGTGACCGTACGGTAAAATTTTACAGAAAAATGCTTCATATTTTGTAAGATCAACTCATTGGTTTCAAAATAATCCATTGTTTTCTTTTTAACCATAAGTGGTTATTTCTTTCGTTAAAGTTGAAAATCCTGAGTACGCCACTTTATTACGATTCTCGTTGGTTTAAAATATTCACGTCGTCAAATAACGTTCCATCTACGTCACATCATATTTAAACGGGTTTGTAAACACGACTTGTTGACGAATTTGATGCTTGCCTTCAAACCACATTCTTCGAGAGCCAGCAAACACTGCGAAGTTCATCATCGAATATCTGAGAATATTGTTAAAGTTCATTTTGTTAATAAAACGATTTCTTATATAAGAAGCAAAGGGTAAAATTTTACCGTACGATCACCTTTGGCGAAATTTTCAAAACGTCGCCAAGGCTGTATGACGTCATACGTATGACGAAAACCCAATCGGGAAAAACGGCGCAAGGAAAATGGCTGAAAAAGTGACAAATATTTCATACATTGTTGGTATCTATCAATGTGCTCAACTAATTTTACAAAATTAACAAAAAATGCAAATTTATAGATTTCAAACATCAATGATAAAATAATAAAGTTGATATGTTAAATTATCGGTAAAATGTTATCGTACGGTCACTCCTTGTGAAATTTTCAAAAAGTCGCCAAGGCCGTATGACGTCATACGCACGGTAAACCCGATCGGAAAAAACGGCGGGAGGGAAATGGCTGAAATATTGACAAATATTTCATACATTGTTGGTATCTAACAATATGCTCACCTAATTTTACAAAGTTAACAAAAAACGCAGATTTGTAGATTTCAAACATCAATGGTAAAATAATAAACTTGATATGTTAAATTATCCATAAAATTTTTTGATTAAATTTTATATTAATGAATTTAAATCGGTAAATATTCATGAGGAATTAATGACATAATGACTGTGCGTTGCCAAAATACTAGTATGCCTGGTTGTCCAGTAAACATTTGTTTTCTGCATGATTTGGCGCCAGAACAATAAATGCGCCAAGGGTGACCGTACAGTAAATACTGATCACGAAAATTGTTGCATACAATGTTTTGATTACAGATTTTACTATTGAGTGAATTCTAAATCGGTAGAATATTCATAAGAAATTCATTTCAAGTAGACCATTTAATTTATTATTAATTATGTATTAATTAATTACGTAGATGATTGCATGAGACTTGTCTCGCAAGACAAGCTAAGCATCTCGTGACTTCAGACAAAAACAAGGTGGTCTAGATGTTCGCCAAATTTGGCTTCAAAAAAAACAACGCACCAAGGGTGACCGTACATTAAAAATTGATCCAAAGCAAAGCACGTTTTCGATTGATTCAAGCCATTAATGCATGGACAATAGAACAGCAGAAAAAGCAAAATGAAAAAAGACATGACGAAACATCCATTCTATGGTTAGTTTAAATCGACAAAGACGACTTAAATTCTTAAAAATTTCCTTAATTAATTGAATTTTAAATTAATAGATGCAATATGTAAATAATCTGTTTTTAATCTAAAGAGTTTTACCTTGCTTACGCCAACATTATAAATTTTTTCTTTCATTTTTGAAGAAAATTGAAGATTATTTTAAACCAGAGTTATTCTTTCTATAGGTGGTTTGATCAATTAAAGTAAACAATCGCATAAATATATATTCAGGTAACTTCTCTGTTGTTTGATTAATAACTCTCTTCTTTCTTAATAATATTTTATGATGAGAAGATTGTTAGTATCTGGTTTAATATAATTTACTGATACTTTTTCTTCATAATTTCAATTTTCATTTCTTGTTGTTAAGACTTTTATTTCCCATTTAACATTTTCTGAATGATTTTGAATTTGTAAATAATGTTTCATACAAGCAGAATGTTTATTCTTAACCAATTTCGTTATTGATTTTGTTCATTTCATGAAATACCAATAATCATGATAATCAAAACAATGACATATGCATTACAGATTTTTTTTAACCTTTTCTACTTTTCATTGCAATGTAGGAATAGATGATAACATAATTATTTTAATTTCTAAATGTTAAAATACATAGGTTGTTATCAAATGAGGAATATTTTTTAGATGAAAGATAAATTTAATCTTTATTGAATATGTATCTTTTACAAATATGTTTAAATTTTTATTTTAGTAAAAAAAGAAAAAAGAAAACGTAAGGTATGCCACCATATAGCACAGTTAAAGACTACAATAAGAAGAAGGGATGAGATACAATTAACGACATTCGCTAGAAGTGAATGTGATTTCATTCGTAAAATATGGCTTGAAGGAATCATTTGGACTACTTCTCATGGGGAAGAATGATTGGAAAGCTGTAGGAATCGAGATGTGGAGAAGAGGGTGCCAGCTCAGGTGTGACCTCGTCACCTGACCATGGTTCAAAATTACAAAACATTTGGTGACAGGCAAGTATTTCCAACCCGTTAACCTTAAGATACAGTCCCGGGCTCACCTATACCGTTATGTATGTAGTTGGGAATCAAGTAGTGGGACTACTGTAGTCAAAGAATTTGTAGTCAACAAAATAGAAACTTTGTGTGCTTGGAATGAATTACAAAATCAAAGGTATAGCCGTCAGAAATGTTGGTGGCAGCTTCCTAGGAAAACAATTACATTGATGATCTTTCCCTATATGCGTCTATTACATGGTGCCATTGGAGAAGGTCTCTTTTCTATAAATGAGAATGAACGTCACACCTGTATCTTTTGCTGTTCAGCAGTAAATAGAAAGGGAAGATATCATTCTGTTGTTGTTGTTGTTGCTTATCCCCGATTGGCGTGACAGTACCATCACACCAGCTCCATGAATCCAAAAATAGTCTCTCAAGCACCATCTCCGGTCTCAACTACCATGTCTCCTCTCTCACACCCAATGTACTGAAAAATATGAGATGGGGAGGCCTTAACCACTCGACATTTGGGACAGAAAGGGTAGACCTTGGTACCAGAGACATGTCTCTGAGCAAGCAGGTGGCCACTTCGCAGTTTTGTCAGAGCCGTTTGGCTGCATCTCTTGTATTTACCCACTAGTGCGGAACCAGGATGTTTGCATGTCTACCATTCGTGGGTAGGAATGGTATTCCTAAAAGTAGCATTGATAGCCATCCTATCTTGGGTTGGATATCATTCTATATGGATTGATCACTATGCTCAACTGATTTAAGTTTTGATAGAATATGTGTAGTATGCTTTTGGGAGACATCTTGAGGTACAACTACGTTTTCTTGGGAGCATCCATCAACTCTTGAAAGAGATGTTGATTGAGGTATGAGACTCGAGTAGTGTTGAAAAATCTGGTGATGAATATATAGAAATGGTGCGGATCAACCTTTGCAGGAAGGGAAAATCATATCCCATACTAAGAAACATCAGCTTCTTGTTTTTACTCCTGGTCAGACAGACATGCTTAACGATACTATGAGCTCAATAAAGCCTTGTCTTGCTTGATTCCATGCTGCATAAATTGTATTAATTTTTTTACAACAATGCTTTCGTCATCACTTAAGTATAATTTCTCCTACGTCAGAATTTCACGACTCTAGATGATTTTTTCCTACAGTTATAGTAAAAAGCACCTGTCGCTTAAGGTTTGTAAGGTAAATAATTTAAAAAAGTAATTTAATATATAAGAAGCACATGTAAAATACAATTCATAGCTAAAAGCAATCGTTACTTTTATTTTATTCATGAAAAATCAGCCAAAATATTTTTTTTTCTTTTTCAGAACTACATTTTTAAAAACATAGTTTCCCATTCTTTTTATGTAATAAAACATTTCACTGTATTTCAAAGTATTTCAATCTTGTTGGTCAGTCATCCGATTATTTTGCCTATAGTCGCAATGCATTTTCTTCTTGTTTGATATTTAAAAAATATACTCATCTCATTTTCATCAATATTCGTAAACATTATATCCTTCAATAACTTCTTGCTTAAGCATTTCATCTAAATCCACATTCTTGAAGTCCTGAATTGAAATTTATCAGAATTGAAATTTAGAGTGTTTGTTGCTTTGTCGGAGTTTATGAATGAGGAAGTCATTCTCATTTCATTTGTCTGGTAAACTTCTATGAGTTTCTTCAGTTCCAGTTGTAATAATACCTGCGTTTAAAAATGACTTAAATACAGCTTTTTCTGCAACACCCGTCAGAATATTCACAGCCATTCTGGAAATTCAATTTTCTAACCCTTCACGTACGGCTCAATTTTTATATTTGCAAATCCTGAAATACTAGGATTTTTCTAAATATTTATTTTATCTACGTATGTTAAGCCGCCCAACTTGTCTAGTGGTCAGTGTGCCTGACTGCGGATAAGGAGGTCCTGGGTTCGAATCCCGGTTTGGGCATGGATGCACTTTCTCTCTCTATCTATCCTGTCTTTGTCCTTTCCTTGTATGAATGAGGTGTGAATGGTTGCCTACCCTATAAACGGGTACCTATGGCATGTGTGTAGAACAAAGTCGTACTTTCACCTTTATAGAGTTTTGATTAAAACGAAAGACGCTCCCAATTGACTTAAATTCGCATAGCCAAGGCATAGCGAGCTTGGCTTGTCCAAGTGTCATTAGTAACAACAACAACAACGTATGTTAAAATCCGCCTCTTCATCAGTTGTTTTAAAATAATTCAACAATTTTAACAGCTTTTACGTTTTCATGAAGTATATAATACGGCGCTCTGTAATCCAGCGAGCAGGATTTATATGTTAAAAAATTTCATGGTATATTTTCATCTTTAGATAAAAATAATTTTTAAATAATTTGTCTCGAAAAATGTTACAAGAACTTTTCTAATATAATGCTACTCACGTTTGATAAATCCATATATTTCATAAATGTTAATCGTGCAAAAGGCAAAAAAAAAAAAAAAAAAAAAGCGTGCAAACTGACAATACGCGTGGCAAAAAATAAAGCAAGAGAAAAATGAAATTCCATCAACCTTCTAGTGCCATCTTGTAGCGAAAATAAGTCGGGATGTATTTTTAACCTACACCGGAAATGGTGAGACCGGTATTGAAAAACCGGGAAAAAAATTCTTCATCCGCGATTTTGGGGTGACTAGCAGTGGGGAACGAAACTGAATCCCCCGCTGAAATCGCGGAAGCCATACGTGGGGGAGGAGGGGGGGGGGCTAAGGCAACACCCCACGATATGAGCATCCCTTTGAAGGATTACTTTACGCTATTTGAACTTGAAGCTATTGATTATACTTCGATGTATGCTTGTATGACAAGAGGAATCCCACGCAAATTGCTTCAAAAATCTCAGATTTCAACATCACCAGTGCTGTCAACTATCAACAGTAGGAAGGATTTACGATTTTCTTATGGAAACTTTAATCAACCACAAAATGGAAAAGCTTAAAAAAATTGAAAGGATAAAAAAAATCAGAGTGAAACACACACACTATATATCTATCTATTTAAATATATATATATGTATATCTATATATATATATATATATATATATATATATATATATATATATATATATATATATATATATATATATATATATATATATATATATATATATATACCATATTTACCGCAGAATATTATATTTCAGAATATTAATCTTCTTTAAGTATATACAGTTTTTCATTTTTAAGAGATTTTCAGAATATTTCATTTGGTGAAACTGATTTGTCTAATTATAAAGAGATAGTTCGGAAATAAGTATTTTTATAGAAATAAATCCCATTCAATATAACATTCCTTTGAGTACAAAGAAATTTATTCCAAAATTATTTCGTTTGGTAAACCTAAAAACTAAAAAACCCTTTTTTATATACTTTGATATATATTTATTCTAATAGTATGAATACACACACATATTCAGCATTATTATTTAACAAATACACAAATTCAGTTTTATTCAATATTATTTTAGTATTTATTTATTTATCATTAAAGAAAATCAAACCAAATTCCTTGTGCATAATCATGGAAGAGTTCATAAAAGTAAGTACAGTCAACCACGAAACATTAACAAGACAACAACAAAACGAAATTTACTACTAAGATAAGTACAAATAATTATGTAAATTAATTCAAATTTGAGTTTGAACAAAATTTAAAGTAAGTACTATACAAAATGGTAAATGCTGCTTTCTCAAAAAGAATTTTAAAGAACAAAATTTTTGTTTTTGTATTTTTTCTGACATTCGACATTTTATTTTAGATACATAATTATAAGACCTTGATATGCCATTTTATTTGGATATTTTAACAAAACTTTAAGTTCCAAAATTTTATATGCTTATTCAAAAGTGTTTTAAAAAATATACTATATACTTAAAAAATATTTGATAACTTATTTTGGATAAAATAACTGCGTGCTTTAATTTAGTTCAATTTTCAATTATTTATTTCAATTTTCAAAAATGATATTTTGTTTCTTCACAAATGAGGATCTCAAATAAAACGGAAATATGTTCATTTTTAAAAAAAATATTTTAACTATGGAGTTTTAAAACAGGTTTATTTTAAGGTACTTAATTTATTATTTATTTAATTAAGCTTATAAAATTCTAACAATATTAATTAATTGTATTGATAGAAGAAACAATATTTCACCTTTGAGAAAGATTTTAAATATTTAAATGAATTCAATATTTCATTCTCACTAAATATATTTATTTAATTTGAAAAATCTTAGCATATTTTTTACTTTATATGAAATGTTTGCATACGTAATAATTTATAGTAACTTGAAGAATTCTTAGGTCAGACTTAAAAATTTTCGCTGTTCCAGTAGTTATGTTGCTGGTTTTGGGGAAAATAACGATATTTATTCTTTTTTTTAAACGTATTTAATATTTACTTAGCTTTATTAAAAACACTGTTTTGGAACTCGAAATGAAGTATCTCATATATAATCTAAAAATAAATTGATTGAGATGTAGATAGATTGAAAATATTTCTTTTTGTTACGAAGTTATTAAATACTGAATTCGAGAATCCTTTCATTCATGTTTCAATGCATTTGTGATTAGCGTCGTATTGAGAAAAACGAAAATACGTTAGTTGTTGAGACAAAAATAATTTTTTTTCCAAAAAAGAAAGTTTTTCTAAAAAAAGTATTTTTTTTACCAAAAAAATACATTATTTTTTTTAACAAAAAAAAAAAGAATAATAATATACCCCATTTTTAAAAAAAATTTTTTTTGTGAGAAAGGTCAATCCTATGATATTTTTTTTTTCCTGTTTCCATTGGTTACCCATGATGATTTTTAAAAAAGGGTAAAAATATCACTCCAATTAACAATATGAATTAAATTTTAATTTAACAAAAATACGAATATAATGTTGAGTATATAGGAAAGATCCTCATTTTAACATTTCTATCTGAAAGCCAGAATGAAATACAGAATTTTTACCGATAATTTTCTAAGTATTGGATTTTATTTCAGGGCACATAGTGGCCGAGTCGTACTTTTCTGAGTAATAATCATGGGCTCGACGTAGTTACTGTTTACAAACGAAAATTACAGTTTACTTTTTGGCTTTCCATACGCATGTCTGTCAAGATGAGTGCTTGAGAATTTTCCGGGTTTCCACTCTTGCGAAATGTGATTACGGACTTCTATTAATGAAAAGTTCTTAAGGAAAACTATGCAGTAGATATCACAAAACCTTATAATAGCTTTGGGCTGCCCACTAGGCGTTAGAAATTCGAAAAAAATAGACGAGTTATTACTCTGGATGTATAAAAATATTTTTTGATTCTCTCTCACACAAATTTATTTTAACATTATTTAAATAATTTGATAACAAAAATGTATCTCTTCACAATGCATATTTTTCTACTCACCATAGGCATAATTACTATTTTTACAATTCATTTTTTTCCATTTATAAGTTTTTTTAATGTATGTGACCAAATTTAAGAATAATTAACTGACTTATTAGTATGATTGTGAAAATGTTATTTAATTAAATTATACTTTAATTTCACAGAAATTAGAAACGCTTACAAAGAAGTAAAATTTCTGAATAATAGAAGCTTTACATGTAATTACGAATACAAAGCAATGAAATAAAATACAAAGTTATATTTTTTGCACTTGAGTGAAAACGTATTCTACGTGATATTGTTACATTTATATACACCTCATTTCTACTGATTTATTACGACGGGAAATATATTGATTCGCGTCATCATTAGAAAGAACATCTGGAATCACATAAGTGATTAATAAATAAGTAAAGATGACACTTGGAGGTTGTATGTCACACTACCCAATTTAGAGAAAATAACATTGATTATCCCATATCTGTAAGATAATTATCCTCCATATAACATTTTTTTATAATTCAGATACATAATAATATATTATCAGACATTTTAGATGAGACGTGGAATGTGTAATTTTTCATTTGAAGAAAAATATTTTATTAATTTAAGCTCATTATAATATTGAGATGTTTTTGAGAGTAAAAAACATCAATGATAAAACTAAATTTGGCATGATAATTATATTAATGTTATCAATTGATGATTTTTAATAAAAAAATATGCATATACTTGAACTTAAAAGCAATTAATATCTCAATAACACAAAAAAATGTAGATTTTTCTTTTAACGATGCACTTTCAACGACTACAACAACAACACTGAGAACAATGGCTTGTATTTTTTATGCAAATGAAGCTCATTTTCAGATAAACCAAAAGATAACAACTTGTAATTTATCGGTATGAATATTTAAACTAGCTTACCAAATATTCTAATGTTAATATTTTTCGTTGATTATTTTAAGAATGAAAGTTTCTCTGAAAATAAAAGAAACAAGGAATTTAATTAACACTGAGTAGTGTAATTATATTTGTTTTTACTTTTATTTGTAATTCGTAAGCACAGTTTGCATGCACTATATATGGTGTAGCAAAAATCCACAGTTAATACGCTGAAATTCTGAAGTACCTTAAAAAATAAAATGAAACTAGCCATTTTGGAATAATCTCTTTAAGTAACCAAGTGAAATACTTATATAATATGGTTCCGTGTTTTTAATATTATAATATATTTTTAATTGAAAAAAAATCTTAAATAATTAAGACTAATAATAATTTTAAAGAAATGCATAATAAGAAAACATTTTTATGAAATTAATTAATCAACAGAAATACGAGTTAAAGAAACTAAGTTCCTTCTGAAAATGAAGGCTACTTGTGATGGAAATGAATACACTGTTTTTATGGGATGAGATTATTGCGTGTCTGATACAAATTATGATTCTAACTCTGGCCATATATCAATTTATTAGAAACAACAAAACTATATATTGTCGGCCCAAATGAATAATTTCATTGTTTGAGAATACCAATCTTTAAATCAACAGTTGTTATGGAAGTATCTTATGCTAATATGAGATGACATAATTTCTAAATAAAATTTCCTGTTCTTTGATTAAATTTTAAATGGATTTTATCAGTGATGTAGCGCGGCGCCAAATATAATAAAAACTTTCCATTTTCAGTTAATGCAGTAATTTCGACATTATCATTTATATCTTCGTCTATCATGTAAATCGTTCTCATTTAGCATAATCCCATTTTTTTCAAAAGCTTCCTGCCCAGGTTTAAGGGATGCAAATTCTTAACCGATATGTTCTCATTATCACTGACTACGGATTATGACAAAGAAAAAATTCTTTCAATTGAAGAAGTTAAACTATCGTTTTCCTTTGCAATATTGTAACAAAATTTTTTTGGTTTTCTGCAATCTCTGATTGAAACTACAGCATACCGAAGATTTTGTTGTTGCTTCTATGACCTTTTTCCAAAAAAGTAGAAAGTAGAAAAAAGGAAATTAGAAAGTCATACAAAATCTAAAATTTACGTTGTGTTAAGGGAAAAGTAAGACCTGATTTACCTTAAAAAAAATCAATTTTTCAATTTTAGTTATTTGAAATAAAGCGTACTTTTTGAATCTAAAAATGTATAGCACTTATATATTTGACGTTTTTTAATGGTTTAAATAATCGAAAATAAACTGTACACAAACAGTGCCACGCCCCCTTGCAGAAAAGTTCCGGTTTCAAATATACCCACTGCCGTACCAATTCAACAGAAAAGTATTGATTAACCGATATGTTCTCATTATCACTGACTACGGATTATGACAAAGAATAAATTCTTTCAATTGAAGAAGTTAAACTATCATTTTTGTTTGCAATATTGTAACAAAATTTTTTGATTTTCTGTAATCTCTGATTGAAACTACACCATACCGAAAATTTTATTATTGCTTTTGTGACCTTTTTTCCAAAAAAGTAGAAAGTAGAAAAAAAGGAAAAGTAGAAAGTCATACAAAATCTAAAATTCACGTTGTGTTAAGGGAAAAGTAAGACCTGATTTACCTTAAAAAAAATCGATTTTTCAATTTTAGTTATTTTAAATAAAGCGTACTTTTCTGAATTAAAAAATGTATAACACTCATATATTTGACGTTTTTTAATGGTTTAAATAATCGAAAATAAAATGTACACAAACAGTGCCACACCCCCTTGCAGAAAAGTTTCGGTTTCAAATATACCCACTGCAGTACCGATTCAACAGAAAAGTATTGATTAAATGATTATATTTGCATAACCTCTGTTATTTGTTTTCTGAATCTGGCATTAACATTTAAAGATAGAGAATAGGCAAAATGAAATGATTTTTATTGTTTTGTACAGTATTATATATTTTATACTGAATGTATTCAAAATTTTCGCTAAGTTTTTGAGAAAAAGTGCAAAATTCTATTTCTGGATATCGGAATGAAGGTAGTTGTTACTGGCATTTGCCTTTTTAAAAATGTTTCTAAGTGGATTATAGTTCTTATGATCCTATTTCAATTTTAAGACTGGTATACTATCTTGACGGTAAATCAAATGTTCTGAATAGTAGAAATAAGAATCAAATCATCTAATTAATTCAAACAAATCATGATGTCTTTGAAGAAGGCAATAATGACTTTGGGGCAAAGAGAGAAAGAAAGGGTGATGAAAAACTGTATTGCATTCAAGAAATTGAAAATTGTTTGAACGTATAAATTCCTTCTTTTCGTTTGCGTTAGGTGCAAAGACCAACGCCAAATTTCTCATAAATCGGTATACTACGAGTGAAATTGTCTCTTAAACTTGTTTAATCGTATCAAGCATTTTACTAGCATTTTAACTCAGTGAAAATGCTAGTAAATTATTTCCCATCCTAACAGATTTGCATACAAAAAATATAAATGTAGCATTCATCACCCATTATTCAACTCGAACAGGAATCTAATCAGAGATCCACTATTCCAAGAGTGCAATCTTATTACTAGTCATTACTATCGATTAGTTGCGGATAACCTAATAAATGAAAATTATTGTGAGGTACTATAGTTTCTGTTATAAGATTTATATTTTGAACACGTATTATCTTTTGGAAGGGTTTTTATATGATAATGGCATGTCTTCACAGGTGGGGAGAAAAAAAATCCAAAAAATCTCCTGAAGCACCCATCCCAATAGATATGCATTCAGAAATTAAGTATGAAACTCCTTTCACTTTATTCAACAGTTGTTGGAGTAAAATCCTCAAATTATTATTATTATAGAGAATTTATTCAGATTTTACAGTAAACTGTAAAATCTGAGTAAACTTCCCAGCACAGCTGATAAAAACATTTAGAAACAGTATCATGGAGAGCTTAACGCAGCTGAGAGCGATGTACAAGATCCGGAACACCATCTCCTCCACTGTAGCCGCTACTCCAACATTCGGGAAAAGACCTTTCGCAAGAACCACCACCAACTACTAAGCAGCTCCTTCCTCTTAAAGAATTCAGGAACGGTGCCAAGGAAATTCTGCAGGCTGAACTCCTCCTTCAGCTCACTGACTAACCTCCACCTCCTTCTTCTTTTGTACATATGTAAATACCCTCTGTAAACTTGCCTGTATCTGTATATATGTTTTGTGCTGTATCTTTCTCAAATAAGGCCATCCGGCCCTCTTTCAGCCACAGTGAGTCCCAACAGAACCCCTTTTGTCCCCACGGTTTGGGCAGTCCACCATTTAAGGAGCTCTACTCACAAGCCCTGGCCAAGTGCTGAGCCAGGGTTCCATCCAGGATTAATGTCCAACGACGTTCTCCACCGTATACCTTCGGGTGGGACGGTGCTTTTAGTAATGTTACTACCAAAGTTATTATTATTAACGCAGCTGGGTGCTGTTGTAGAGATTCCTTAAGAATCCACTGCTTCCGAGAGGACTTTCTATCGATAGTGGGCCTTATTTCAGTGTCTAAAGAAAAAAAACTCATCAAACTCACAAATTCCACAGACGTGGATCCAGAAGACATCAACTTAACTTCCATTCCCGGTTGTTCAATAATATATAAAATCCATTTCGGGACTTTCCTCTGTGAACAGTGCTATCTTACCCCAAAGACTTGGTGTTCTCCATTGTGTAAAGTTATCGGGATGAGTACATTGACACCAAGAAGCGGAAAGCCTTACAGCTGGAGATCGTTGCAAAGTATTCAAATTCACCCCCAAATTGTGCCTTCTATGAGGAATATACATTGATAGCGTGAACTATTTCTATATTGCGAGGAAGAAATGTTAAAGATTTGCAAGCAGCCATCTTGAAAGAAGCGCATGCAGAAAAGCAAAGCTCATCTTTCGTTTTTCAACAGTTTTGGGTTCGAATTGATGACCACCCATTCTGAAAAGCATTGTTTCGTTTCTGCTTTACAGTGAACAATAAAGCATGACTATTCAATTGAAACCACAGTGATTTTTTTAGCAACGGTGGGGAACTGAGTTACTAAACCCGTCGCCACAACAAGGCCGGAAACTGCTACTCATTTGTCATTACCCAGAGGACACCTGTGAACCAAGTCACGGAGATGAGCATTATCCACGCCGTACTATCACAAACCCGTTTATAGGGGAGGGCCACATTCATACATCATCTCAAAAGAAAGGACAGAGAAACACAGAGAAAATGTAACATCCATACCCGAACCGGGATTTGAACCAGAGACCCTCAGCTCACAAGTCAGGTACGCTAACTTCTCAGCAATCGGCCGGCTGATACCACATTGTAAACAGCTTACTACTCAAATAACGTTTCATATCTATGTTTACGAACTGTACAACTGTCAGTTGTTTCCGAGTAGAGACATTCGTAGCATACAGTGGCTTGTATTAACATATAGAATTGTAGAAACTCTAAATAACTTTTCTGTAGTCATTAAATCAGTTACTACAATATAGTGCAATTGAGTATCGCATGTCTTGTGGAATGGAGAATCACTGAAATTGAGATTGCTTCAATCAAACCTGAGATTTTTCACCCAAAACAACAATCCGAACAGTTTCATCTCTAAGCTACGATAAGCTCGGACTAAATGCTTTGACAAAGTGAAACAAAAAAAATGATACCCTAAGAATTTAGACATAAAAAATTTTTGATATCATAAATAGGATTTTCATAGTAAATAGAGAGGTGAGTATTCACTTGTCACGAAGTTCGAGACTTCAAAAGAAAATCACGAATTTGATCCCCATCAAGTTTCGCAAGTTATCTCAAAGTGTGCTCATGTACTCGGCGAGGGGATGTACCTGGGTGGAATGGGTGAAGTAATCCTGAAAGTATTACCCAAAACGTGAAGACCATTCCATCATGTCTAGCTATGATTTGCAAATGAAGAAACTAATTCAGTCTTCTAGTTTCAGGTGTTCCTGGTTACTGACCTTCAGAAGTCCTACGAGCCTTACCATGTATACAGAAAATAGAAGTTCTGAATCAATCTTTCTTCATTCAAAAATTTCTAGGATTGAACCTGGGTGAAGTAATCCTAAAAGCATTACCCAAAGCATGAAGGCCATTCCATCAGGTCCAGCTATGATTTGCAAGTGAAGAGACTAATTCAGTCTTCTAGCTTCAGGTGTTCCTGGTTACTGACCTTCAGAAGTCCTACGAGCCTTACCAGGTGTTCCTGATTACTGACCTTCAGAAGTCCTACGAGCCTTACCATGTATACAGAAAGTAGAAGTTCTGAATCAATCTTTCTTCATTCAAAAATTGCAAGTATTGAACCTGAGAGATTCGGCTCTGAAAAGTACTGTTCTATCACTAAGCCATTAAGTGGTATGACAGGGTATGGGATGAATGATTGGAAGTTTTGCGGATTTCTTTTCTTACTTGAATACTGGTCCATTATCTAAGAAATATCTTGTCAGAAGGTTCTATACCAATGCTGTGTTCAAATATTTCAATTGTTGAATTATTACCCATGCAATGCCGAATCGATTTCTTTCATAATCTTGGACTTGAAAGCATGTTATACTAAAAAGTTTTCATTGAATTAAGATCTATTTCATTTACTAATAGCAACAAGAATAATATATTAATTTTAATAAATTGTATATCTGAGACTGTATCTTAAGATGTTTTTCATGTGTTTAGAGTGATGAAATTTATATAAATTTAACAATATTGTTCTATTGTCATTCCATTTTTAATATCATTACTCCTTTCTAACATCAAAATTCATTCATTAATTGTTCTCTGTCATATATTGAACAATTAATAAATGAATTTCGTATCGTCCCTACATAGCTGATTTAGTTCCAATATGTTCTAGTATTCAATATATTCGTGTGATAGGCTTATGAAGGAAGAAATTTCTTAGAAGAGATTATTTTGTTGAATTTAAGCAAAACTTTGCCCATTGGCGGGTAATGTCATGGGTGTCATGTCATAGTTGCCATGTCATGGACTGACACGGGTATAAATATTAATATTATTTAAATATTGCTGATTCATTTTTAGTTTGAAAGTTTGAGCATCGAGATGTAGTTAGGCCAGCCTAACTCAGTAGATGTAAGTATTAACAAGTTTTGGCAGATTTGTTTGGTTTGGTTTTGCTTGTCGCTCAACGGTCACTTTTTGCACACAAGGGCTAATTAGACCGGGACCTACGGTATTAAAGTGGATTCCAAACCACTACAAACATCCATATCCAAGGTGGGATTCGAACCCACGAACTGCTGAACCGAAGGCAAGAGCACTAACTATTCGGCTGCCAGTTCGGCAAGTTTTGGCAGAACCAATGGATATAAAATAAAGCAATCCAAAATAAGTCGATGATTTATTAAAAAAATTGATGAGGCGTTGAATGATTAGAAGTAGATATAGTTCCTGAAATACAATAAAATTATAAAATGAAACAATATATATCTCCCTTTTTTCTTTTTTTAAAATACTTTTCCTTGTTAAGTTGAACATTTCTTTCCTAATTTAAGACAGAACAATTAAAATAGCTTAGTCAGAAATAATAAAATAAATAATTGACTTTCAATATAAAACCTCTGTAGATGATATATGTATAATAATAATTAATTACATATACTTTGCTTTTAAAATAAGTTTGTTTAAAATGTAATTATAAACGTAGATCAAATGTTATATGAAACCAATAATATGATATTAAAATCAATAAATTTGTCTTTCAGATAAAACTTTCAGATCTTCAGTAAGAAAGTCATATGAAAGCTATTCAGTCATTTGAATGAGGAGTTTATGGCTAAGTGAACTAATAATTATGTTAACTTAAAAATATGTTATGCTTCAAATTTTTTTTTGATTATTAAACCTTGTTAACACACATATCGGTAGAAACCTTCTTACAGAACTGGCAACTAGAAACAAGGTGATCTTTGTAAGGGTGCCAGGGCACAAAGGTATCGAAGGTCATGAAAGGGCTGATGAACTTGCTAAACAAGGATCGTCTTTTGCTCCCATTGGTGCAGAACCTTTTTGTGCGATCAATTTGAAAACCGCAAAAACCAATGTTCTTTGATGGGAAAAACAGAAGATGTATGAAGCTTGACTCAATACACTCCTGGTCAAACCCACGCTAAAAGTATGATCTGTGGATCATCAGCAAGGATTACCTCTGAAATTCTAAGATGCTCTAGACAGAAGATACGTTTAATCGTAGGCTTCATAATCATAGACTGAAACAGTCCCATTTTATGGAGGTTAAACCTCCATAAAATGGGACTGTTTCAGCAAGACCCTATCTGCAGGAAATGTCATACGCAAGAAGAAACGGCCAAGCATATCATTTACGAAAGCGAGGCTCTTGCCTTCCCTAGATTAACTTCTTTAGGCATCATCCATACTAGAGAGTTACACCTAGACTCCATTAAAGGGTTATCGGACTTTATTAATAAAGTGGGTGACCCGAGCAACTGGAATTAGGAAACATTAGGTTTGGAGTTAATAGTACAAAATGCTGATAAAAGCAAAGGTGCCCAATATAATACAAACCCAACTCTAAGAAGAAGAAGAACACACATATCAAGTGAAAACAGTCGTATTATAATTTTTATACGAACTGTTATTTTTAACTATATTTTATTATATTTAGAGTATATAGAGAATGTGTATTAAAATTTGAATCAATTCTCGAATTTTTTCATATAACGAAAAGTTAAATTAGTTGTTTAATAATATTATATATTAATAATATTAATATATTTAATATATATTAATTTATAAATGTTTCAGTATGGGGAAACATGGAAACGGATAAGATTAATTCTGACAAAGAATATTTTTAAAACAAAACAGGCGATAAAGTAATCAGTGCTAATGGAGGTATGCGACGTGCCTTTGGCTAGAAACTGATTCATTTCCCTTGTTTTAAGGATTATTTAGCATTCGTAATTATATTATTCATAATTATTAATGCATATCATGATCTTTAAATAATCATAATGACTTCGGAACTGTTAATTGATTTATTTTTTAAAATGTCTCTTTTCTGTATGGTGAATTTAATGTAATTTGCATGTTTAAAATTAATGAAAATCACTCAAGAAAATGTATTCGTAATAATAATTTTCTCACTTTTGAGTTAAGTGATATATTTTTCAGAAAATGTGAGAGATGCATAATAAGTGCAATAAAAGTAGCAGGAAGAATCAATTGAAATTTTCTAATGATGATGAGCTTCTATTATTGAATAAAGAAATCTTTTAAAATGTATATACACGTTCATTATTTATAACAATAAAATGTTTAATTTGACGGATTTAATGATTAAAATGTAGCAATTAGGAAGATGTGTTATATTTTAATGTTTTTTTATGCGTCTCTATGGAGAAGTTTTAAATGTCAGCATTTCTATTATACTTTTAACTTTTTGTTTTTTAATTAATAATAATTTGATATTTATTTTACATTCTTTAATGTATACAATTCTTTTTTATTCGATTTGAAGTTTGAAAACTTATTTTCAGAAGCAACAATTGACAATTATAAGAAATTCTTAATATGGAAAGCAGTATTTCCGAACAACCTCAATTATGATATTAAAAGTACAGTACATTCTAAGTAGAAGAGCTTAGTACACATTCTAAAAATCTCAAAAAAGTAGTGCAAAGATTATAAAAACATTGTACGTATAAATGAGATTTTTTGTTAATAACATTTTTCTAAGTTTACTTTTTATTCGTCAAACAGAGTACATATTTGAGACGCTAGATTCATCTTGCGTTTGTGAATCTGAATCCAGAAATGGTTTGCCAATTCAAATTAAAGCTAAATTTATAATTAAAAAGCAGTATGGAATTTTATTCTATCTCTCTGTTTTGAATTTGTCTTATAATAATTACTTAAGGATATTTTCTTTATTTGGCATCAAAAAATGTTTTCAATATCTAGTTAATCTGATAGTTTGACATTCAGATTTAAATTAATATTAAAATTATTTGTTTACATTATAAAAGTTATACATTTTCAAAACATTTAGTAAAACATTAAAGACCAACTAAAACGACAAAATTGTTTGCTACATTCTAAAAAAAGAAAAAAAAAAAGTTCATTGAATTTGCGCTTGCTATTCTGTTAAGAGTTTTGAGTAATGTTTAGCTAATTAGTAAAAATTTAAGTAATAGTTATTAATAATGAAGTAAAAAACACTATTTTTAGTATTTATATTGCATCTTTATGCTTTATACTTGAATTTAAATTTCTTTGACTGTTTAGAGGGGCCATGGTAGCCTAGGGTATCGGCTTCCGTCCGGAAGGGTGGTGTTCGATTCCCAATGCCGCCAAAGACCCACCGAGTACATGCGATATACGAGCTCATTAAATCTGGGGAATCGAAAGTCCTGTGATCGGTCGTTGAGCAGTTACCATGGGTGCAATGGTCTGGAGAAATTTACTCCCCCTTCAGATCAATGCCAAAATTGAGCGAGTAGATCCTCTGGTGCTGCCATCTGTCGGAGGATTTGAAGAGCAAAAATCGTACTTTCACCTTCATGATGCTCTGATTAAAACGAAAGACGCTCCCAATTGACTTATATTCGGATAGCCGAGGCATAGCGAGCTTGGCTTGTCCAAGTGTCATTAATAACAACAACATTTATTTTGAAATATGACGTATTGTTAGCCAAATTGACTAAACAATTATCTGGAGTTTGAAACTAGTTAAAAAATGTTTTTGATGTTGAAAAAAAAATGTTATTTTTTTGATGGATAAAAAGATTTATGTATTTGTTTGGAAGAGACTGCACTTCCTGTCAGAATTTGCATTTCCATTTTTTGTAACTGCATGGGAATTTATATTTTGCGACTTTATTTAGTTACTAATTAATTGTTGGTAATAAACATGGGTTAGCTGTAATTTCTTTTAAAATTAGGTATATTACGTTCTAATAATTTAGGCAAAAATTCTGGATCTCTATCATTCTGTGAAAATACAAAATTAATGACTAATTTGCTTGGGTATAACAAACATTGAATGATATAGAATTTTGATAAAACGTAATTCTTATCAACGTTTGAAAGTAAGAAAATTTTTTTTAAAATTAATTTTCTCATTGAATCATTTTAACAGGGTCAACATTATATAATGTGTCACCATTGGAACACTACATTTAACTATAAACTTTAAGGTGTCATTCTTTTTAATGTTGCCAAAATGACATCTCAAACTACTTATGCGTAAATTAAGTGATGTTTTAATATCTATTAAATTACAAATTTTAAAAACTTTCTGTTTCACGTTTATTAAGATTTCATTTTTTTGATAACTTTTTAGAATTTATAATTTAAAATTGATAAAAAATAAATATGTTAATAAATGGTACAAATTAAACATGTTATAAATTTTTTTAAGTGTTCCAATTTTTATGATATTTGATTTTATCTTGCAGATTTCAAGATATTTTCTAATGCAAATGAAATAAATAAATTTTTAAATAATGTTTGATACGAGGGTTACTCTGAAATTTTTGAGATACGCGCAGACGAGAATTTACAAAATAAAAATAACGGTTTAATTTTAAAGTACAAAGTATTTTAACACAGAAGACAATTTTTTACTGACTTACTTCAACTTGTTTAGCGTGGAATAAATTTTAAACAGAAGAGAAAATGGAGTTGACGCGAGAACATTTTCACGCTTTGATTTTCTACGATTTCAAAGCAGGATTCAATCAAGAAGAATGCGTTCAACGGTTGCAATTAGCATTGGGTGATGAATCTCCAGCTCATGCTACTGTATTCAGATGGTTTAGAGAATTTAGAAGAGGTCGCAATTTTCTTCAGGATGAAGAACACACAGGAAGGCCGACGTCGGCAGTCATCCCGGATTATGTGTCTGCCATACGAAAAATGTTAATGGTTGATAATCGCTGTACCTATCAAATGATACAGAAGGAACCTAAGATTGGATCCGCAGCCATACACAAAATCATTAATGAAAAATTACATATGAATAAAATAGTTTGCCGTTGGGTTCCCCATAATCTAACTGAGCATCAAAAAGAGGAGCGTGTCAGAATCAGTAAAGAAACTCTTAATATGCTGAATGATGGTGGCCACCGCATCATTTCTAAAATTGTAACAGGTGATGAAACGTACATACCGTTTTTTGACGTTCCAACACGTCAAGAAAGCAAAGTATGGGTCTTTGAAGATGATCCCACGCCGACAATGGTGAAAAAACAACGCGCACTGAAAAAAGTGATGTATGCCGTTTTTTTCAGAAGTACGGGATTGGTCAAAGCCATCAAGCTGGAAGGACAGAAGACAGTAACAGCAAACTGGTATACCACTAAATGTCTTCCAGAAATTCTACAAGAACTGAATGTTAGGGGACTAATGTTTCACCATGACAATGCATCTTCACATACAGCCGGATTAACAGTTGAGTTTCTTAAACAAAAACCTATTAAAGTGATCGAACATCCGCCGTATTCACCTGATCTAGCTATGTGCTACTTTTGGTTATTCTTTAATCTAAAAAAGAACTTACGTGGACGTCGTTTTCATTCAGAAGAAGAGATTGATGTGGCTATAAATGCATTTTTTCATCTATTCGAAGAAATGAATGGCTTGAGGCATTTAATCTGTGGAAAATTTGTCTACAAAAGTGCATTGATGCTGGAGGAGACTACTTTGAACACACCTAAAATTTTGTAAGCATAACTTTAAAAACCTAGTTGTATCTCAAAAATTTCAGAGTGACCCTCGTATAATCGTAGAGTAAATACAATGAATTTCGATTAATTATTTTTAATATTTTTCAATTTATATTTCCTAATTTTATTCTGAGCAAATTTAAATAAAATTATTTCCTTGTTATATTTCACATTAAAACTATTTACTGGACAAAATAAAAATTGTTTATTTAATTTTGTGAAATAAATAGCAAAATTATATTTTTAAAACCTAAAATATTTTTGAGACACATTTTAAATAATTTGTTTTATATTTTTGTAAGTTTTATTAACGCAATTCAACAATAAAATATTTCTATTCAGTAGCTGACTCTTAAATGGAATTTTGAATCACGCTCTGATAGGAGAGATATAACTGAATAGGTGAGTATATAATCTCAAATAATAACTTCTTAGCAGTGGTTCATTCTTTACATTAAATTAAAATAACTATATTTCTTCAAACATGAAAAATAATTTATTTAAATTATGTTAGCTGATTTATTTCTAAGTAAAAATAGTAGTCGTTCTTTCTTCATAAATTAATTATACCAATATTTGTTTTCTTTTTAAAATCAGTCATTGATATCGCATATTACCAACAGATGGCGGCACAATCACTGTAACTTTCAGTCGAAGAAAACTGCAATTTTACTGCTTTTGAATTTTGCTCTTTAGTGGAAAAATACTATTTGCGCTTTCCTCTTCGCAAGTTTATATCGAGATAGTGGGAGTAAAGAAACTAAAAAATTGAATAATTTAATCAATTTATGTAAAATATATTTCTGAATTTATTTTTGCTAAAATAAAAGGGACATTTAACATCCCAACATTTGTATATTCAAAACTGGCAATGCAATGAATTTGAAATATTATACAAATCTTAACAGGAATAATCTTATTTAGAAATGTAAAAGATCATTGAATCAATCAAAACACAATGTCATATATTTTTAATCATAAACGTTAAACAACAGAGAGCTACAGTAACCAGAGTTACCATTGTAAGAACAATATTTTCTTAACTTTAAAAACTATTAATAAAATTTTTATTTTACATTTATTGAATGGAGTTTATGATAAAATGATTGAATTTTTATGAAATAATTATAATAGAAAAAATAATAAAACTAATATTGCGCACATATAATAAAAATTGATTTTATATTGATGTAAAATTTATATAATATATTGTAAGTTAAACTAGATTATTAATTTATTATTATTAGGTGAAAAATAATGCTATGAAAAATAATTTTCTTAGCATTATTTTTCCCTAGCATTATGTGGCAGAATAATTTTCGTTACCAATATGAGAATTATCATTGGCTAGAGATTTAGGTGCAAGTTTTTCTCCATTTGGCGACAATTATTATAGTGCTATTGAGCTATTGAAATCTAGTTTTTTGTTAAATATGAACTTTTAACTCAAATTTATGTTCGTGAAATTTTAAATCTAATTTTAACGCAAGAAAAAGTGTCGAAAATTTTATTTTGCTTGTTCTTTTTAGGATAAATTTGAGATTCAGCTTCGAGCATTAGGCACTTAAGGGGTAACAGCTGAAAAATATGAATCAATGCTATATCCTTTTGTAGAATCAGCTTTGCCAGAAGTTCTTGTCAAAGAATGAGAATGCTCAAATAACCGGGTAGAAAATAAGGAAAAGACGAACATGTTAGTTTATTGCATAAGAATTTGCTCATTTGGAAGATGAAAATGACGAGTGGTGATAACTTGCTCTATCAGGTTTTGCGAATGATAAAGAGTTTGAAAAATTTAAAGTGAAAAAAAGAAAAAATTCTTACAGCAACTTACTTTGCATCTACTGTAAAACTAAGAAGTTAGATAAGTAATCATTATATTTTTTTGTAATAAGTTATTTCATAATACCTTAGAATGCTTTAAAATTGCCGAGATGTCACTGGAGAGGAAAAGTGAAAGTCTGGTGAAAACAGGAGCTTGTTTCCTCTGTTTGAAGTTAAGACACTATTCTAAGAACTGCAAAACGTATTTAAAATGTATAATATGCAAGAAAAAAAAACACCATAGCATTATGTGTCCCAAATACAAATCAATCAAAACAAGACAAACGGTCTGAATCAGATGCTCAAGTTCAATTGTCACCAAAACATTCGTCAACATGCCATGGAAAAGTGAACTGTATTAATGAAAATTATCAATGGTGACAAGTCTGTAATTGTTCGTAGATTATTTGATACTGGTTTGATATTCAGAGATCTTTCATGAGAAAAGATATTGATGAAAAATTGGAATTATAAAACTTGTTGATCAAGAAATGGTGAGCCAAGGACATTTTGGGGGCAATGAAATTAAACAAGTATCTCACAATGTCTATAATATTACATTACAAAGTTTGTTCTCTGATATACTGTTCCAAACTTTCAAGTTTTGAAACAGTATATCAGAGTTTGGGATTAAAAGAAGAAATGAGGTACAATTACACTTGTAGAGGATCCTGATATTTATCCAATTTTTTAAAAATGAAACATTTAAGTGGTACATGAGAGATAGCAGCAACATTAACAGGAGCAAATTATCTCGGTTCATTATTGGCTGGGATAATTGAACCCATAAACAATAATCTAGTAGCTATTAAAACAAAATGTGGATGGATTTTTCAAGGTAAACAAAGAAATCACTCAACATCTTTGGAAAGTATTGCATGTGCTACTAATTTTGATTTGACAGAATTATGGATCCTAGTTGTTAATGGTATGACATGTCCTGCAATAGTAAAGTTAAAGCATGTAACCTATAAAGAAACAGTTTATTTTTCGTTAAAACTATTAAGAGAAATGCAGACAAAATATATGAAGCACATTTGTCATGGAAAAGTAGACGATCAGAATTAGAAACGAATAAAGAAATAGGCAATAAACTGGCAAGAATTTCATTAAACCTGGGCACTTAAGAGAATACGATGATATATGCAATGAGAAAATCTGGATGGAAAATAATTGAAATTCCAGATGAAAATGAGAAAAGGGGACATTATTTACCATACTTTCCTGGTGTAACAACAGCAAAAATTCTTCTGGTTTTGGTGTATCGACAAAAGATTAGAAAAAAAATTCCGAATAATTTATCTGAAAAGGAGCCAAATTTATTAGATTTGGCACTTAAATTGATAATGAAGTTTCTGAAAATACCATTGGCATAACATCAAATATCAAAAAGTGTTTCTAGAAATCAATCTGAATCCTGAGGATAGGGAATATTTTAAATTTCCATGGCTGTCTACAATGTGGTATCATTTCCATTTCCATTTTAAATTTTCATGAATATTTTAAATTTCCACATGAGTTATGAAGACGAGTAGAAATAATGTCTTCGACATTGAAGAATGCTATTTGGTATTTCTCTTTGTGCATTTTTATTAGAAGCAATCATGGCTTATCGTTTAGAGGATGCTCTGGATGGTAGGAAGAAAACATCTTATCAACATATAAAAGCTTTGTATGTAGAAAACTGTTTCACGAACTGAAGAAATTGAAGAAGCAGAAAAATTTATTTTTGAAGTTAAAGAGCTTTCTTCTAGAAAAAATATCAAAAGAAACACACGAAATATTCATATCAATTATAAATAAAAATCATATCTCTCTTGGGACATGGATACCGACGAGAGTTTTTGCTGTAGTATTATGGAATTTTCAGAAGAAAATATTACTAAAAGAATTGTGTTATCGGCATCACAAAGATTATTTCACCACATTTGGATGACATGTTCCGTTTCATTTATACCTAATTTGTTGCATTAAAATATTTCGAAAATAAAAATTTGGGATTATGTACTGCCGCAAGGTATATCAAATAGGTTTTCAGCCTAAGTCAAGAAATTGACTTAAACTGAAAACCTATTTGATATATCTGAAAGAATATAAAATTAAAGTTCCACGACGATTCCTCTCAGGTCCATTTGAAGACTACCAAAAACTCTATACTGTTTCCGTGATGCCAATGAAATTTTCTATGTTGCATGTATTTTCTTACTTACCAAATTTAATGAAAACATTTTAGCCAAACAAGTCAAAAGTGGTACCTACCAAAGAGATCATAATTCTTAGATTAGAGCTTTTAGGAGTTTTGCTTTTATCTCGAGTATATAGTCAAACCATTGACAGACTACAAATGAAAGACAATAAAATGCACTTTTAGACTGATTTAACTGTTGATTTCCTGGAACCAGGGGGTACGTGTACCTTCCTGGGGCTTGAGCAGACACCAGGCGCGTCGGCATGTGGTGGATAGCCGAATGTCCTGTAGGAATGACAGGATAGCCTTGAATATAGAATCAAAGGCCGCGAACCAGCTCCCGTAAACCCTGGTGTTATGCGTTCCGTGCCTAGGGCTAATTGGCACCGCGGTATTGGTGTCTTAACGGAGCCTCTAGTTGCCTGGCGAACTTCTAGAGTAATTTGCCTTGCCCAGTAACTCAGGCAATGCTGGGTGGACTTATATTACCTGAGCTTTTTAATTATTATCTTGTGGCTGAAAAGACACAATAAGTAACAAACCTTTCTGCATTTGCAGGTGAAGCCTCTAAAGTAGACCTTGCTGAAAAAGACAAGGGAACTCATAGGCAATCTTGTAAAGGGGCAGCAATGAATCCTTCACTTGAGATAGAAATGACCTCTAAACCATCTTCTTCTGGTGAAAGTCAGGAAGCTATTCCTAGCATGACTGACTTTCTGACCAGATGGGACTGTTTCAGCAAGACCTATCTGCTGGAAATGTCATACGCAAGAGGAAACGGCAGAGCATATCATTTATGAATGCGAGGCTCTTGCCCTCCCTAGATTAACCTCTTTAGGCTTCATCCATACTAGAGAGTTACACCTAGACTCCATTAAAGGGTTATCGGACTTTATTAATAAAGTGGGTGACCCGAGCAAATGGAACTAGGAAGCATTGGGTTTGGAGTTAATGGTACAAAATGTTGATAAAAGCAGAGGTGCCCAATGACATACAAACCCAATTCTAAGAAGAAGAAGAAGAACTGTTGATTTGGTTTGGATCAAAAGAGCGAGCTCTTGGAATACATTTGAGTGCCATAAATAAAAAAGAATAGCAACCCGGATGACTGTTATTTTGTATCAGGGCATATGAACCCAGCAGGTCTGTTTTAAAGATGTGATGGTAAAAATTTATTGAAAAGCAAATGGTGGGATGGTCCAGAAGGGTTATGAAAATCAAAAGTATTATGGCCATTAAGTAAAAAACAAGTCATTGATGAAAATTTGGTTGGATCGGAAAGGAGAAAAATAATCATAAATGTGGAACTTAGATTAGTTAACTTCATGACAATATTCTTTATTTTTCGAATTATACGAAGATTCTTAGAATGCATGATACTTCGTTTCATTAAAAACTGCCAACGTAAAGGAAATATTAAGAAAATTGCCAACGTAAGGAAAATATTAAGAGAACTGAACTGACTTATGAAGAAATTCAATTAACTGAAAACTGTTTGCTAAAATTAATTCAGTAGTAAAGCTTTGCCAGAAGAAGAATGTGAAAATTATAAAAAAACTTGCAAATATTTAAGATAAAAATGATATTATTCGACTTAAAGCAAGGCTTCTCTTGGGAGATGAAAAGGAAAATTTTAAATGCCCGATATTGTTTCCTGGAAACCATGAGATTATTCATAGACTGGTAAGGAGAAAGCATTGGGAAGTACAAAGTGCTAGATTTCGAACTATGATTGCCAATTTAAGAGAAGATTACTGGATTATATCTATTTCAATCAATAAGTTAGCGAAACAAGTTAGCTCTAATTTCTTATCATTTAAAAGATTCAAAGATTAATTACAGAGCCCTTTTTCACCACTTCTTAGGGACAAAATAAAGACTGCGACAGATTTCGAAATTTCAGGGATTGATCTAGCAGACATTTGTATTGGATTTCTTGCGAAAGGACATGGCTTGTACTCGTAACCTGTGCCATTTATAGGACTGTCCATCTTGAGTTAGTTAATTCCCTACCTATAGAGGCTTTTATTATGATTTTAAGAAGATTCTTTGGTCGCAAAAAAAGGTAGGGTAAATATAATCTATTCTGACAATGGTACTAACTTCTTTGGTTCAAATAAGGGTCTAAAAATTTAGATTGGGAGTAAAATCATTTCTTTTTCCACTATTCAAAAATCAAGTAGAAATTTAACCCACTAACAGTGGTGGGAGCGCATGATTAGAATGTTGAAAGAGATATGTAGAAGGATTTTGAGCAGAAGTCTTGAGTTTGAAGAGTTATTTTATCTTGAGTATGAAGAGTTGGAAACCATTCTATGTGAACTATCTATGTAAACTATATATTCTATAAGTTTTATGTAATTTCAGGACATTTACGTATATTGAAGACAATTATAGGAAAGTCTAAAGCCATTAACTCCATCTTGTTTATTACAAAGTATTCCTAGCAGTGAAGACACTGATTTAGATAAAAATCGACAGTAAAAGCCTAAATATAAGATTACCTTTTGTACAAAAATTAAGGCGAAAATTAAGAATGAGGTTTAAGAATGAGTATTTAGACATATTGATTGATAAATGCAAAAGCCGAGAAAAAACTTTAAGAGTTGGGAGGTGTTTCTCCTAGAAACTAATTTCAATGAATCTATTGACCTTTAGGAATCATTATTGAAATATTTTCAGAGACAGATGGACACTCAAGAGTCCCCAAAGTGAGAGCAGTTGATGGAGAAAAGTTTAAATTATTTATCCATTAGAAATCAGTAGTTCAGAAAAATTGTCATTCGTTGCTCAAGATGCGCAAAGGGTACAAAAATGTAACACCCATCTGCCCTGTAACCAATGATTCAAATACCAGTGAAGACCATGATTCATCATCCCAAGCCTCAGACTTTGTCACTAGAACTGGTCATTGTGTTAGAATTCCCAATAGACTTGATTTATAACATTTGTTGCAGTTTGAAGAATTCTAAAACTGCAATGTTGGAGGTTGCTTAAGCGATACCAGTTGCTACTGATAAGAATTTGTTGTGTTAATCAAAATATACCACTTCTAATAGATTTTCTGTAAATGTATGCAAAAATATTATTTTTTTTCTATTAAATCTATAGTAATCTTTGAACCCTTTTACAATTTGAATTGTATATGCTAACAAAACTATTGACTTGTTCCCAGAATTATACTTGTTTACCAGTAAAGATAGTAGTAAAGTTTAAAAATTATACTATTAAAACTTTTGTGAAATGCCTCTCATAACATTTAAGCAAAATGAGTGATTTCTCTGAAGGATCTGGAGTAACTAGAAATTGTCATAAAAAAATCACAGATTTCTTTCCAGAAATGCACAATTTTCTTAAAATTACAAGCAATATTTTTTTTAGATGACAGACAAAATATCACTCACTCTTTAGTTTTTCATTAAAAAATCAAAGGAAAGCTCTAAAAGTCTTTTGAGAAAAGCGAAAAAGAGAATTTATTCAAAGGAAGTAAAAATTAATTAAAAAATGCACTAAGCAATTTAAATTATATTTATATTTGAATGAAAAATTACCTATCAATGAGAAAAGTGCCTCAATAAGTAGAGTGTTGCAAAAATCACTTAGTATAAGGAGGTAAATATAACTAATACTAACAATAGTTTAGCAAAATAAAAAATAAATTAATAATTCTATCGAATAAATGAGGTTTAATTGTTATTGATTTTACTCTTTATATCATTCAAATATTGTGCGAGAAATGTTGGTGCTTATTGTTTTCTAAGGTCAAAATGTATGAATTTCAAAATATATTGCTTCCAAATTCAAGCAGCATATTTATAAGCTTTTTAATTCTTACAGCGTATGTAAACTGTGTAATGATGATATACGAAGTACACTCATACCGACATTTCAATACAGTACTTTAAACATTGTTCACTTTATTCACAAATATAATTGCTTACATTTAAGGCCTTTAAATGAATCAAACAAATAACGTACAAATTTTAGCATTTAATCCTTATTAAACTCAAAATTTTTTGAAAAATATTTTAAAAATTACATTTTTGTATCGTTTTCAATATGTTTCCAATAACACAGCTTGAGAATGGCTCAATTATCACCATTGCAATGATTCAAGCTATCGAGACATTGCTACCTTTGGTGGTGGCTAAACAAGGTCTAGAAACTTCTGCTTGGTCTGCACTTCGAAATTAAAAGATCTCCCACTGGCTTGTAGTGCTCCCATCTAGTGCCATCTGAACGAGAGGGAAATGAATTCTTCAGACTTGACTAGTGACACGAGAGAGTTTGTAGTGCTGCCATCTAATGTCATCTGAACGCGGGAGAAATGAGCTCTTCAGACTTGACAAGAAGCTGTACCTATCAAGCGCAGCAAGAGTCAGGATTGAAGTTGACTAGATTTGGGGTTGGTACAGAATGGTAAATAAATTGTACCAGAGGTACCTTAGTCCACAAATACTTGTGTACTAAGGCAAGATTGAAAAAAATCATGTGCCTTGAAAGTAACCAAACATAGAAGCAAACATAAAACATAGAAGTAGAGTGAAATTTACAGAATGAATTTTTTTTTCTTTTTAGATTTAATTCTCTCAATAATGGAATAAAAAATGAAAAAAAAAACTTAACGAAAAATGCATTTATTTATTTAAGTGCATGTAAAACATATTTTTTCATGAGCTCGTCTGGTTGCTTCACAACTTCCCTTTTCGAAAAGAAGCATGACATAATTTGCTTTTCAAATTTATGTATAAACATAAAAGAGAAATTTTATTGCATATAATTTTAATATTTTCACTTCAATTTTGGAATAAATGAAAACATTTTGATTAAAGTGTAATCCAATAAGTCCATATTTTTATACAATGAAAATTAGTATATAACGAATAAATTAATACAAAACCAAAATTTCTCTGGAGAGAAAATTGAAATAAAATTGAAAACCTTTTAAAGAATTTTAAAAAAATGCTGCTTTTTCATACCCTATTGATAAATTTGATTTCCCATAATTTATTTAAAAAAGAGAAAAAAAAATCAGGATCTATTTGTGACAAGGAATTCTTGTAAAACGGCCTAGAACAGAAATATCCAACGAAGTTCTACAATACAGAAAAGTAAACAAATAAAAACAAGTCACTCGCAGTTTAAATTTGCAGTCGGAAATCAAATCAAAATATAATTCGGCCACAATTTCATAAGCACTTCAACAGCTATTCTGAGTAAGAAGCGCTTTTAAAAATTAATTTTTGTAGTTAAATAGGTATTCTTTATAAATTTAAACCGAGCTTTCGAGATTAAAAAGATTTATTAGAAAAATAATTCATCTTTCTAAAAATAAATAATAAATTCTATTATATACAGGGAATAAATAGAAATCAATCATTAGTATTTTATCTCTAATTAATAAAACTATGATAAGGAAATCTATAATAATTAATAGCATTACGAAAGTACAACTTGGCTTAAAAATAATTAGTGTATGAAAAAATGTAAGTATCAATATATTATTTATGAAAATATTTTTGTGAATTGTTAAAGAAATGTTTTTAATAAGGAGCAGAGATTTTTAATCAAACTATTTCAAAGTAAAGAAATTAGTAAATGAAAAGGGAAATATTCTTTGTAAATATCATAAGTATTGTATTTTTTGGTAAATATTGTAGTATTTATTGTATATTATTTCTAATATTTAAAAATTATTGTTAATGAAAACACAAATTTTAAAATTATGTAGATATCATCAAAAACTTTTTTTGTGCCCAAAACGTATACTTTTCACGAAAAAAGTATTTTCTTACACAAAAAGAATTTAAAAAATATTTTTTGTGAATAAACCCTTTTTTTATTAAACGTATTTTTGAAAATTTTTTAGATAAAATCAATTAAATGAATTTCCTTTCAAATGCATTAGACAGTTAAACTGAAGTAATTTTGCGTATAATAACAAAAATTTAATATAAATATTTTTTAAGCATTTTATGCATATTTTACTAATTGCAAAAGTATTCCGGTTCAATTGCTCTGAACATGTAGTATTTTATTTGAAATTCATCAGAGAGTGTTCCACAGATAAATATTCAGTTTATAAAAATGAGAGAACTTGTATTTTGAAATTTGTTTTAAATTATAATTCTCAGTCAAGATAGCTCTCTTCTACAAATTGACTGTGGAAATCGGCTTCCAACTACAGCAATATTTCTTTATAGTTTGGAAGTCACTTTGGTTTGTGGTTTCTAAGTTAATCTTCTTCAGGAATGTGAAAGTTAAGTGCTAAATTAAACGAAACCATTTAAATTTGAAGAATAACTAAAGTTTGACAAACTCTCCAAAAAACTCTCTTACATAAACATAATTTCTTTTGTTTCTTGATAATTAAATAAAACTTGATAAAGTAATTCAATATTTCTTATTTTTTGAATGAAATAACATTAATTCTAATCAAGACAACAAAAGATGATTTCAAAGAATATCATCTTTTAGAATCATCAAGGAATATCATTTAAAAGAATACAAAAGACAATTTCAAAGAATATCATCTTTTAGAATCGTCAAAGAATATCATTTAAAAGAATACAAAAAGATAATTTCAAAGAATATCATCTTTTAGAATCGCTCAGAGAATATCATTTAAAAGAATACAAAAGATAATTTCAAAGAATATCATCTTTTAGAATCATCTAAGAATATCATTTCAAGAGAATACAAAGGATGATTTCAAAAGAATATCATCTTTTATATTCGTCGAAATCATCTTTTGTTGTCTTGATTAAAATTAGTATTATTTCATTAAAAAAAGAAATAATGAGTTATTTCATCAAGTTTTATTTAATTAACAAACAAAGGAAATTTTGTTTATGTAAGAGAGTTATTTGGAGAGTTAGTAAAATTTTAATTATTCTTCAGATTTAAATGGTTTCGTTTAATTTAGTACTTTACCTTTACATTCCTGAAGAAGTTTAACTCAGAAGAATATCATGTGCATTATTGTACAAAATGTAATAAAATTTATTATGGAATGTTTTAATAAGTGCTATGAGGCATATTTCAAAATGTAAGAAGAACTGGGCACTTAAGAGTTTGTCGAAGCCTGTCCCCCATCGTTAACAGAAACCCGATCTTCTTTCTGCCAACAAAGGATTAGTGTCGCTCAATATATTTATCATGTCATCAAAATCGTCGATCGAGGGAAAGAAATGAAATTCCCGGTTTTATCCGGATTCCTTTAAGCGGTAGAAAAGAAAGCAAGAGGAAATATATATCGTTATCGTTATCTTTGGAGAGAAGGGATTAGTTGTTATTCGACGCCGGTTTATCAGACGATCCGATAATGGACATGTTAGTACAACAATGGACGTACGGTAGAAGAAGAAAAAGAACTGATTCCTTTTTAGGAAGTGAGGAAGTAGCAGACTTGGTATTTGTTTTAATATTGTTGTGTTTCAATTGAAAATTGAGGGTAAAATGAGTTTTTTTATAATTGAGATTACAGTTAAACTTTGAATTAAGTATGTTAAATGTTCTAATTTCTAGCGATTCAATTTTTAGTTATTTTTTTACTGTTGCAAAATAAGTTACATTTAAATCCAATACATATGCAAAAATAATCAATATTGTGGTAAAGGAATTTTTCAATGATTCAATGACAGTTAAAATGAAAAAATGTTTTTGCAAAAAAAGTTATTAAAATGAAAATAAATGAGGGCATAGAAGAATAATTAATTTCTGACAGCTCTTAAAATGTTTCACTAAAAATTTTTTTTTCAAAAATATTTATTATATTATTAGGAAAAAAAAAATTAAATTCTTGCATTCTCCATATGCAAATGAACAACAAAAAGCAAATCATAATTTATGTAGATTTTATATTGTAAATTAATAGTATTAATAGTATATCAATAATAACAATAAATAATAATGACAATAACTATAACTGAAATATAGTAATTTAAGTACATAATAGTTTATAAAGATTTTCTTTTAATTCATAAGAAACCAAAGTGGTTGTAAAAGACAATTTCTATAATATTTTTATGGCAATTTTGTTATTTACAGTTACGTATAATGTACATGGGCAGATATGAGAATTCAAAACTTAAATGCGCGTTAATTTTTAATGCAATTTCTCTTAAAAAAAACTTTGATGGAACAAAATGTAAAAGTGGCCAAAAATTTTTATTTTTCTGAGCCCTATATTTCCACAATCTCTCTGATTTAGATGGAATAATAATAATAAATACTACCATTAAAAAGGCACTGCTATGATACTCTTTATATGACTGATAAAATTGTTCAATATTTATTTATGAGTTATTAAAATTAACTATTAACTCTTTTCTCTTTCGTATATTCTTAGAGATCATTAGATCCTAGATTATGAAAACTGTCAAGGCTGAAATGTGATGCAAAAACTTATGCCCAAGCCCTTCTTTGACGAATGAGTTTCAAAGTTGCTTGCAACATTAGATTTTGCATAACAATGGAAAATTAACTATAAAATAAATAATCACTGCATTATTTATTTTTACAGTTAATTTTCAATTATTTTGAAATTATGACTGAACTCTTATCGAAATACGCTAGTAAAATCAGAGATTAGGAAAAAATGCCAGTAGGTTGAGTTCATTGAATAGCGTTATTTTGAAGTGGCAACAAAATAGATTAAGTATTATTAAATATCGAATGATAAATAATAAAATATAGCATTTAAACTCTAGAAATTATTGAAGCATCTATCTAAATGAGTGACATCTAGTAGGCAGTAGGTTGAGTTCATTCGATAGCGTTATTTTGAAGTGGCAACAAAATAGGTTAAGTATTATTAAATATCAAATGATAAATAATAAAATATAGCATTTAAACTCTAGAAATTATTGAAGTATCTATCTAAATGAGTGACATCTAGTAGGCAGTAGGTTGAGTTCATTCGATAGCGTTATTTTGAAGTGGCAACAAAATAGGTTAAGTATTATTAAATATCGAATGATAAATAATAAAATATAGCATTTAAACTCTAGAAATTATTGAAGCATCTATCTAAATGAGTGACATCTAGTAGGCAGTAGGTTGAGTTCATTCGATAGCGTTATTTTGAAGTGGCAACAAAATAGATTAAGTATTATTAAATATCGAATGATGAATAATAAAATATAGCATTTAAACTCTAGAAATTATTGAAGCATCTACCTAAATGAGTGACATCTAGTAGGCAGTAGGTTGAGTTCATTCGATAGCGTTATTTTGAAGTGGCAACAAAATAGATTAAGTATTATTAAATATCGAATGATGAATAATAAAATATAGCATTTAAACTCTAGAAATTATTGAAGCATCTATCTAAATGAGTGACATCTAGTAGGCAGTAGGTTGAGTTCATTCGATAGCGTTATTTTGAAGTGGCAACAAAATAGATTAAGTATTATTAAATATCGAATGATGAATAATAAAATATAGCATTTAAACTCTAGAAATTATTGAAGCATCTATCTAAATGAGTGACATCTAGTAGGCAGTAGGTTGAGTTCATTCGATAGCGTTATTTTGAAGTGGCAACAAAATAGGTTAAGTATTATTAAATATCAGATGATAAAGAATAAAATATAGTATTTAAACTCTAAAAATTATTTGAAACATCTATCTAAAGGAGTGACATCTAGTAGGCAGTAGGTTGAGTTCATTCGATAGCGTTATTTTGAAGTGGCAACAAAATAGATTAAGTATTATTAAATATCGAATGATGAATAATAAAATATAGCATTTAAACTCTAGAAATTATTGAAGCATCTATCTAAATGAGTGACATCTAGTAGGCAGTAGGTTGAGTTCATTCGATAGCGTTATTTTGAAGTGGCAACAAAATAGATTAAGTATTATTAAATATCGAATGATGAATAATAAAATATAGCATTTAAACTCTAGAAATTATTGAAGCATCTATCTAAATGAGTGACATCTAGTAGGCAGTAGGTTGAGTTCATTCGATAGCGTTATTTTGTAGTGGCAACAAAATAGGTTAAGTATTATTAAATATCAAATGATAAAGAATAAAATATAGTATTTAAACTCTAAAAATTATTTGAAACATCTATCTAAAGGAGTGACATCTAGTAGGCAGTAGGTTGAGTTCATTCGATAGCGTTATTTTGAAGTGGCAACAAAATAGGTTAAGTATTATTAAATATCAAATGATAAAGAATAAAGTATAGTATTTAAACTCTAAAAATTATTTGAAACATCTATCTAAAGGAGTGACAACTAGTAGGCAGTAGGTTGAGTTCATTCGATAGCGTTATTTTGAAGTGGCAACAAAATAGGTTAAGTATTATTAAATATCAAATGATAAAGAATAAAATATAGTATTTAAACTCTAAAAATTATTTGAAACATCTATCTAAAGGAGTGACATCTAGTAGGCAGTAGGTTGAGTTCATTCGATAGCGTTATTTTGAAGTGGCAACAAAATAGGTTAAGTATTATTAAATATCAAATGATAAAGAATAAAATATAGTATTTAAACTCTAAAAATTATTTGAAACATCTATCTAAAGGAGTGACATCTAGTAGGCAGTAGGTTGAGTTCATTCGATAGCGTTATTTTGAAGTGGCAACAAAATAGGTTAAGTATTATTAAATATCAAATGATAAAGAATAAAATATAGTATTTAAACTCTAAAAATTATTTGAAACATCTATCTAAAGGAGTGACATCTAGTAGGCAGTAGGTTGAGTTCATTCGATAGCGTTATTTTGAAGTGGCAACAAAATAGGTTAAGTATTATTAAATATCAAATGATAAAGAATAAAATATAGTATTTAAACTCTAAAAATTATTTGAAACATCTATCTAAAGGAGTGACATCTAGTAGGCAGTAGGTTGAGTTCATTCGATAGCGTTATTTTGAAGTGGCAACAAAATAGGTTAAGTATTATTAAATATCAAATGATAAAGAATAAAATATAGTATTTAAACTCTAAAAATTATTTGAAACATCTATCTAAAGGAGTGACATCTAGTAGGCAGTAGGTTGAGTTCATTCGATAGCGTTATTTTGAAGTGGCAACAAAATAGGTTAAGTATTATTAAATATCAAATGATAAAGAATAAAATATAGTATTTAAACTCTAAAAATTATTTGAAATATCTATCTAAAGGAGTGACATCTAGTAAGATTAAAACATTTATGACAATCAAGTGAGAAATATTCATAGACATTGGACTGGATGTCATTTCTATAAGGTTTATGTATTGCTATTTACTACCAGAAAAGAAACGAAAGAAAACAATCAATATAGATTATGGTATGCAAAGCAAAGTATAATTATCAACGCTAAGCACATAAATATGTTTAAATAAATATGATATGTATAACAAATGTCTTTAGTCACAACAGTGAGTTTATCATATTACTATGCAGCACGATTTATATAAAAAAAACTAGATGGATAAAAGTGTATTATATATATATATATATATATATATATATATATATATATATATACATATATATATATATATATATATATATATATATATATATATATCTATATATCTATCTATCTATATATATATATATATATATATATATATATATATATATATATATATATATATATATATATATATATATATATATATATATATATATATATATATATATATATATATATATATATATATATATATATATATATATATATATATATATATATATATATATATAAATATATATATATATATATATATATATCCTAATATTACAGATTGTGTTGTCGTTCTCAAATATTTTTTTCTACGCATCGTATTTATTTTTTTTGTACTGTTCCATATAATATTCACTTGTATATGGGGTTATGTTTCATACCTATTTTATGTTTTTTTGTGCCTAGATTCTTGTTTTTAAATTTGTCTCAGTGTATGAAATTCTGTATACAAGAAAAGTTAAAGCAAAATACAAAATATTTTGGAAAAGTGACACGAAGCTAATAAGCACGATTTAAAGCACTTGTACTTAAGAAAAGTTTATTTTGCATGTATTTCTAAAGTATGCTTGTTTTTTATAAGTAATCGTATTCAATGAGATTTTCTAAATTTTTAGGAAGTTTTATAAATTAGTTTGATGATAAACATAATATATTTGTTATTTTAGAATACAATAATTTCGCTTTTTTGTAAACAATTATATGTATTTGTTTAATTAAAATAATGAGGTTTGATGTTAAGAAGCCATTGTGTGTTTCTTAATCTGAAATGTACCAAGCTCCTGGAATTTATTTCACATTGAGTTCACACAATAACTTTTGTGTTACCATAGCTTAGTACTAAGGGTATATTCTTCAGAGAAAATGGTTTCGTATTCAATGTCATCTGATGTTGAGCAATATGAGACAGATGTTGTATTTCTGCTTCTATCATGCAGAGTTATCAAGATTATTTATTTAAAGATTACTATTTTCTCATTTGTAACACGTGAATATGGGCTAGTATTTATGAAGTCTAATCTCAGAAAATAAAAAATGGTGTGGATGTCAACAGTGTTTGGCTATTAAGTTGTTCGTTAATGAGTGTCAAATAACCTTTGTGTGGAATAATAAGTTTATGAAGACATATCTAGAAACAATCCTTGATAATTATTAATAATAACCACTGATGAACTAGCACGGTATCTCAAAGTATGATATCAACTTAGTTTTAACTGAGATTAATATTAAGTACATATTAATTAATATTAGAAACTTAATATTATTGATATTTAATCTAATATCCTTTTTTTAAATATGAAAATTTTAAAGCCTCATTTGACGAGTGAAATCAAGTCCTAATTATACACAGCAGGCTGAATAAATTCTATTAACTTGAATTTCTTAGCTTAGACTGAGGATCAAACACATGAGAATCACTAAGGAACCATCAAACTTCAAGTCACACAAAATCTAAACATTTATAATAGAATGAAATGCGAGAAAAGAAAGTGCAAACTCTCTTAAAAATTATTAAGCATTTTTATATGTACAGTATAATAAAAATGTATGGCGAAAAATAAAAAAAAAATTGCATAATTTTGAAATTTGAAGAAATAATGATACTTAGCAATAATGTGATGCATAAAAAATAGATTTTATCTGCCAATCAAGATATCGAATAGTCATTGATTTTTGAGGAGCAAATATAAAACATTCTTATTAGTGAAATAGCAAAGAAACTTTTGTTTTCCCTTTTTCCCAAGTATAATCTGAAATCTGACATTTCTTTTGCTTAAGTAATCTGTTATCAAATTCATATTTTTAATTCGATACATAGTTTCTTTTAAACTGCAATCTTCTCTTGTTGAATAAATCGATTTCTTCTTTCTGCAAATTTCTTTTAGAAATAAATCTTGGAAAATAACATTCTTTACTGTCACAGTTTGGACTTAAATTCTTGGTTGGATCCTAGAAGAGCCCACACCCTTGTTGCGAGTGATTTTGGTAGGCGATAATTGTGGTTTTGCGCCAAGTTTGGTAACCTTATTTCGATACAATAGATATGGTAAACCAAACTATTTCTGAAATTTTGTTCTAGCTTGGCGCTTTTTATCAGTTTGTCGCCAAGGGTGTGGGCTCTCCTAGGATTTTACCAAATTCTTTTATGAAAAAAATGCTTGCAAGACAGTAATAAATGAAATTAGATAAATCCAATTCTAGTAGAGTTTTGAATTTAATGAATTTTATTTGAAATGGATTACTTTGTATCTATTCATAATACATGATAGAATCATAAATAATTATAATGATTTCCTACATTTTACAAAATATATTCTGTCATAAGGTTTTTAATGAATTAAATGGAGAGAAATTTTGATTGTAATGACCGTGAATTCTTATTTATATCGTTGATTGAAATTTTGATCTGAAAATTGCATCTTTAACTTGTTTTAATTTATAAATTATGATGTCAACAATAATTTGCTATGAAAAATTAAGAAAATGTCTTGTAAGAATTTTAAACACTCATTTCTGCAAAAATATACAATGTTCAAAACATGTGTGACGTTAATAAAACAAACTTAAATAGTGCAGTGACGAGGCTACAGCTAGGTGGCGTTGTGATAGCTCCAGGTAGTGTTAAAAAACAATACTACACTGAAGCTAGCAGTAGTAGACATGGCGAGAGATTATGCCTTCTTACTATATTTGGCATGTTGTTGCTGTGACGACACTATTTATCTTATGTGTTTTAATTAATTTTTATAGTTTGTTTATTGTTGAAGATGTATGGTTTTTATTCTATCATAACCAAATATATAAAATATTTTTCTCTTTATATTCAAACAAAGGTTTACTAGATACTGAATTTCATATAAAGCCTTACTTTCAATGGCATTTGTTTAAATAAATAATTCCATGAAAGTAAGTTATAATTTTAAAATAGACTGTGTCATGAATTAAAATACTTTTTTAAATAAATAATAAACATAAAGATAGACAATGATTATATTTATTACTACGTAAACAAGAAAGTTCTTGCCGTTCTCAATGACCCCAATTAGCCCAACCTACTGAAAGTGTAGCCTATTATTAGTCCTCGAAGTAATCACCCTTGGCATCTAGCACCTTCTGCCCAACTTGTCTAGTGGTCAGCGTGCATGACTGCGGATAGGGAGGTCCTGGGTTCAAATCCAAATTCGGGCATGGATGTACTTTTTCTCTCTTTCTATCCTGTCTTTGTCCTTTCCTTGTATGAATGGTTGCCTACCCTATAAACGGGTCCTTATAGTATGTGTGTACTGAGGAAGTCGGACTCCACACCAAAATATGGTTCAGTTGGAAAAGTGGAGCAACGCACCCCATAATGCCGGCCTGTCTGCCACAAGACAACATCAACATCTAGCACCTTCTGCCAATGTGTTTCCAATTCTACAATCCCCTTGTGGCAAAACGTAGGGTTTTGGACGCAAAGATAACCGTGAGTGCTTGGCGCAAGTCTGTTTCAATGGTACAATTGGAAACAAAGTCGTCTTTATCTACTTTCTCTGTTCAAATCATTAAAATGCTAATATATTAAAATATCAAAATATAATATAAATATGTATATCATCTAAAATGTATAAGATTTAAAATAAGTTAAATAAGTTTTGATTTAAAATTTGTAAAATTAAATAAAATTCATAAAACCAATTGCTTTTAAAAACGCAGAGATTGCAATGCGGTGGTTCACCTAGCAAATCTTGTAACGTTAAAATATTACTATCAAAAATGTGAAGCGATAATGGTTAAAATCCGGACACACAATTAAAATATGACACACTGTGTATGGGTCATCACATGTTTCACACCAAGGATTTAAGTCACTTTATAATAAATGCCTATGAGTGAAACGCGTGTGACCAATACGGAGACGAGTCAGTTTAACATCAGCGCTTCGCAGCGTTAAAATTGATAATGAGATGATTAATGGAAAGATGTAATAAAGTTTGTTGCAGACTTGTAAATTCCAGGATTCCTGCCAAAGAGACTTTACGAAATGTTTAATTCCTTTTCTCATATCCATTGATGTAACTAAAGATAGAGTAGGAGTTGGTGCAGACCTAGCAGCTGCATCAGCCTTCTCATTGCCATCTATTCCCATGTGGCCTGGTATCCAGCAGAACAGTATCTCAAATCCCTTGCTAGTTAGATAATTAATCAATTTGAAAATCTTGGATACTACAGGATGACAATTGAGGTTATTATTTTTCAACGCATCTAGTACACTATTACTGTCAGTGTAGACACAGAAGTTACATTCATTTCTAGAACTCATCTGCTGAAGTGCACGGTATATAGCCATAGCCTCAGCATTAAATATGGAGCAGGACTTGTGAAGACTGTAACTGAACGAGGTATTATCAAAATAAATACCACAGCCAACGTGTTCTGCAGTTTTGGATCCATCTGTGAATATAGGTGTGTACTGTTTACACTGACAGCGATGAAATGCATAAAGTTGTTGAAAAATAGTTGGGGCTGTATCTGCCTTTTTGTAATTTTCAAAGGGATTGATGATAACGATATGTGTGGATCATACCAAGGCGGATGTGCGAACAAGTCTGTGGACTCAATCCGAACATCAATTAGGTCAGACAGTAAAACATAGGATTTAATGCGGGAGAGAAAAGGTTGAATACTTGATGGTTTAGCATTATATAATCTCTTAAGAGCAGCATTAGGAGTCGTGAAATCTAAGGGATGATGAGGTGAGGACATAATTTTCGAATAATAATTAAGAGATAGCTGCATCCGCCGCAAATCTAATGGTAACTGAAGACAGATTACATATAGACTCTGGACGGGTGATGTGCGAAAAGCTTCACAGCATATCCTTAAAGCAGTGTTATGATCAGTGTCTAATCTGCGTAAAATGGAGAGTCTAGTTGATCCATAAGCAACACAGCCGTTGTCAGTGCGAGATAAAATTACTGACTGGTAAATTCTTAGGAGCGATGGGCGATCTGCACCCCAATATGTATTGGAAAGCACCCTGAGGATGTTAAGCAGTCGCTCACATTTCTTCCGCAGATGTAAAACATGCGGAAGGAAAGTTAACTTTTTTATCGAAAATCACACCAAGGAATTTTATCTCATTCACCACAGGAATAGGTCTACTTCTTATGTGAAGTACAGGATCTTCGTGGAAACTAGTTTTCCTACAGAAATGGACACATCATCTCTTACTTGGAGATATACTAAGGCCATTCCATTCACATCAAGTAGTTAAATTATTTACAGCTGTTTGCAATTGTCTCTCAATTATATTCATGTTTGATCCTTGATATGAAATTCGCAAGTCATCAACATATAAATTACTATGAACTGAAGATGGTAACTGATGAAGTATGTTACTGATGAAAAGGTTAAAAAGGATTACGCTTAAAACGCTACCTTGAGGGACACCCTCAGCTTGAGTAAAAGTATTGGAAACTGTACGTACTTAAAAATACGTACTTAAAAAGCCTAGAGGCTAGGAAATTCTGTATAAATATTGGAAGATTACCTTTTTTTTACCAATGGCGGGCAAAAGAGGGTTGAACCCTATGCCACAACAAGGCCAGAGACTGCTACTCATTTGTCGTTACCCAGCGGGCACCTGTGAACCAAGTCACGGAGGCGAGTAGCGTTACCCGCGTCAATACCACCACAAACCCGTTTATAGGGAGGGTCACATTCATACATCATCACAGAAGAAAGGATAGAGAAATACAGAGAGAACAGAGAAAGAAAGTAATATCCATGCCCGAATCGGAATTCAAACCCGGAACTCACAGATCAGGAGTCAAAAAACTAATCATTCAGCCATCGATCGGATACATATGTATATATATATATATATGTATATATATATATATATATACATACATATATTATGTGTTTATGAATTGGTAGTTTTATTGCATTTATTATTTATATATTTTTGAAGTCAAACATATTTTTATATTATTTTAACAAGGAAAAACTTATATAAGTTTTGAGACAAATAAGTTCTTATTGTTATGGTTAACAGTTTTAAATAATTCTTGAGAAAATTTTAATGGATTTCCATCGAATTTAATAGAGTATATAAATATTTAAATACCCTTGGAATATAAATTGTGTATGTATATTTTATAATAACCATACAAAATTTATTCATAAATATCCTATTTATTTATAGATAAAATATTTATAGGTTCAATATATCTTTAATGCATTTTGCAATTTCTTAGAATAAATTCCCATCAACACCAAAATTCATCTAAGAATATTTGATATTATTTATTTTATGAAAAGTACATATAAGAAAAGGATTATTAAACAATAATTTACTACTTTTCTATTGATTAATTTTTAAAAATATAATTATGGTTATACTTCTCTTTATAAATTTATAAATTTTATTTTTAACTCCATTTGTTTGTCACTCACAAGTCATTTTTTTGCAGACGAGGGCTAACTATACCGGGACTTGTGATTTCTATAAAATCTAAATTATTTATTATTTTATTTAATTTAATATTGATAAATAAAAACACAATTTTTTTGCAGCCATATGCCTTTTTAAGAAATTAGTATAAATTATAACTTTAATTATGTAAAAGTACATTTAAAAATCAAATTTATTCTTTTAAATAAGGAAACAAATATATGATATAGAAATTAAATTGTTTACGTTTTCATTTGTACCTGTTAAATATTTAGAATCATTTTCCTAAATAAACTGTTCTTTTCAAAATATTCTATTTTGGGGTACTTATTAAAATGTACGTTCTTATTTAAATATGAATCATTGATTAGAATTAAACTACTCATTCCAAATACTTTTATCTTAGGACACCAGGAATTCTTTCTCAGTACATTTTCAAGGATTCTTTATACTGTGTTATGAAGAATTTTTGTCAATTGGAATTATTTGCTGAATAATAAGAACAAATTCGAAGATTAAATTTTATTCGTTCTGCTTCAGAAAATTTGTAATATTTGTTAGAAAAGTTTGATATACATTGAAACATTAAATTTGCTTAAAAAGAAAAGATATTCAGTTTTAATTGCTTAGCAACACAAATCTCAGTATTTTTAAAAATAGAAATAATCTAGGCCTGTTGAAATATATGTAGATTTTGCTCAGCTATTATAGTTAAATTATAGCTGTGCAATTATGAATTCTTGTTTTAATATTCTCCTATTTATTATAAAATAAATATTTAAAAATAATTTATAATAAATAGGAGAATATTAAACTCTCTTTATTATAAATTTAATGAATTTATTTTTGTGAATTTAATGAATTGAAGAATTTAATGAAAAAATTTTTGTAGTAAAAGGCAAATGGATTTTTGGTGTAATTATCAGAGCCCACCAAAAAGTTTTCATTTTCATTTAAAAGAGGAATAGTTTTCAAAATATATTGATATTTGAATTTTGAAAGTCAGAAATAGCACCAGATGATAAAGATTCAAGCATTTTTATTTTAATACCTATATTTTACGCAATTTTAAAACATAATAATACACAGATTTAGTAAAATAACTTTCACACAATTCTTCTTCTTTTCTAAGAATAAACAAAAATACAACTTCTATTTCTAACAATTAAATGGAAATATTTTTTGTTTAGCTTGAAACAAGTTTCATTTTAAAAATATCTTTCTCCGTAGCAAAGTGTGCAGTGAAAGCAAATTTATGTCATGAGATTTGACAATAATTATTTTGAATGTGATTTTAAAAATATATATTTCTTAATTTTTAGTAATGAGATTTTTATTAAATTCAAATATTATATTAGAAAAATATTTTACAGGAAAATGTTTATACTTTAAAATTTATGATTAGAACAATTATCATAATTCTTTTCTAGTAAATTATTTCGACGCGAGTAACTATTTATTAGCAATTAAATTTATAAATAAAAATATTACAGAAATCTAATGTTTCTTAATTTTATGTCGTAATTTTCTGTTTTCTTCCATCAGAACCTTATTTTCAATTCTTCCGTACCATTTCGTGACACAATTTACGTTCCTTTAGACGTAAAAATGAAGAACGAACTCGTTTATGCAAGAAACGAAATTCAATTTCAAAACTGAAATTTCTTAAAAATTTCTGCAATATTTAAGAGGGTAAACATAAATATTTCTGCATCAATTCTTTAAAGTTTACAATTATTTTACAAAAGACTATTTTTATATAAAATTTTTGAAACTTTCAATGGAACATATTTTATAAAAACTATGCTTATTTAATTTCTAAGATAAATTTTATTTTAAGGATACAAAAAATTCATTAATTCTTGCTGGCCAATATAAGTATTAAAATTTAAATTTGAAAACAAAATAACATTCTATGCACAGGAAAATAAAATTTTTCCTCCTATCATATTAAAAACAGGAAATTTTTAATAAAGAGTAATTTATAAAATATATTTTAAATAGGAATGGAAAAAATTTCATAAATTCAGCTAAATTTTGAATTTTGTACAGTAATGAAAGTTAATATTTTATACATTTGTTTTAGCAATCAGTTTGCTATTATTAACTTTTTTTAATATTCATTTTCATAAATGATGAAGTATATAAAAGAGTCGTGACATAGTTAACTCTATTAATTAATCTCTGTTCTTTTTTTAGGAGAAATTTATAAGCCGAAAAAAATGTTTGAAAATTTTATGTTGGATTAAGATATCTCGAATTATATTATTAATTAGTATTTGAAGTTTGATGCCTAAAAAATCATTAAAGGTGAAGTTCGATGTATTAGAAAACATCAATGGTAAAATCAAATTAGTGCTAATTTATATTTTTCAAGTTATATATCAACTAATTATATTTTTATTTTACTGATTAAGAAATTAAAACAAATGTTGGATTGAATAATCACGTTGAAAACTTACGGGAATCAGAATTACCAACCTAACACTGTATTTTTGAAACATATTATATTTCATTTCAATAAGTTTTTGATTCATGGACTTATATTATCATATGAGAATAACAAAAGTATACTATAAGTATTCGATAGGGGCAATGAAAAATCAATTCTTATTATAAATGATTCCTTGAAATTGAATGATATAAAATAGTAGGATTTTAAATATATAAGTAATGGTAAAATTGAAAGAAAAGTTTGGTTAAACTAGGGTTAAGACAAACTGATTGGAAGTTTGAAAAAAAATAAAAAAATGGTAACTGTAATAGCAATAATAAACAAAACAAAGGAACATAATATGATTGCACACGTTAAATGGGAAAAATAATTTATGTCAATTAAACTTCGGCCACGAAACGTTTATAGAATATTAAGTTAACTCACAATTCCAATATGAAAAGGATATGCAATAATTATTAAAGAATTTAGAGATAATTCATTTCCTAGAAAATATTCTCATTATTTCTGTTTCAACACGCAAAGTAATATTCACCTTAACGTTAGTTAATAATTAAGTGAGCGAAGATGGCATACATGAAAAAATGATACATTACTATCACATGAAAAAAATGATACCTTACTACTACAAGAAAAAAAGGATATATTTTACTTTGGAAACATTAGGTTTCTTAGAAACAAAGATAATACTCTTGGTGTATTAAAATTTCCTTTATTTTTTCAAGAATTCAGGAATGTAAAGTGAAATAAAAATACATAAGAGCTAGTCATTTATTTCTCATATAACTCATGTACAGTGATTAAAAATACATTGAAAAGCATTTTAGGAGTTTAAAAACAGAAAAATTACATTCTTGTAAATCTCAATAGATATTTTACATAGAAAGAACCTCAAAGAATGGGGAAATATTCTTAGAGTTTGTCATATATACGAGTAGAAGAGATAGTTTTACAATATTTTGTAAAATTCGATTTCATTGTTAATGTTTTAATTCAAATCTCACAAATTGAAATTTGGTAAACAATAGTGATAAAGATGTTTGCCTATAAACTTAATTTCTTCGAAAACATTTCTTAAATAATCTTGATACTTATCAAAATTTGGGTTCCTCATGCATCTTCACTATTGTAAATATGTTTTTGTTTTGATAACTGAGATAAAGAATATATGTAAAGGTGCTTGAAACTCATTGTGACTCATAAAAGTTGCTAAAATATTCAATTTCACTCCTTTTCTTTCAGAAAATTGCTACAAAATTATTCTGTGCTCTGATGACTTTGATTAAATTATCTATTATTATATTTTTTGATGTAATTATCAATTTTCTGAGTTAATACATCTGCTTAGGAAAATGTTCATATTTGATATTAATTTGATTTTCTTTAAGTATTGTTATTTAAAAATTTGCCTTTTTTTAAACTTAGAATACAAATGCATAGATAAATGAGTGCTCATCTCTTTAATTGTTTATTATGAAGCATTTAATGTCTGGAAATACATTCTTCTTTGACATTGGATAGATTTGTTTATTTCATAATAACAATTTATATACTCATTAAGAATGTGTTAGATTGTGCTTTATTGTTAATCAAACATGTGTCATTTAAATGTTGTTCATTTTTTTACTTGATGGAAATTGAAATTTATACAAATAATTTACTTTTTTATTTCATAAATTATCCCCAAAAATATATTTTGAGTAAAGATTTTACAAATGAGGAACAGAAAAATTGATTATATGCATTCGATGACTGTATTCTGGTTTCACATCATTGTAAGTGAAACTACGAAATGTATTATATGGGAAGTAAGAAATCTTTAAATTATTTAATTTTTAACAAGGACATCTTTTAAAATCTTTTTTATTTTATCTTTAATAACGAGAAACAGGAAACGAATGATTTATTTTTAAATATTACAAATAAAAATATTGAGATAATCACCAACTTTGAAAAGTTGATTTTCAACTACATGTGTCAATTTTATTTGTTTGTGAATTTTTTACATAGAACTTTTTTGTTTCCAAAGCAGTTTATCATTTTACTATATGTCAAATGTAAATCAAAGGAATTTTTTTAAAAAACAATTGCCTCTTCAAAACTTGAACAGGAAGTTTTCTCTATTTAAAAGTTTTTTTTTTACTATAATGTGGTGATTGATAGTCAGAGGTATGAGACCTTTATTCGGCTTACACATTCGGAAAGAAGTAGGAATATCGTTGCTAACACAAGACAAACTATCATTTTAAAGGTGATTTTTTCAAGACTTTGTTTTTCAAAAAAAGTTCAAATCCCCGTTAACATTATATATCAAGAAATAATAAATATATTTATTTTAAATTTTGCCTACATGTTTGAAGAGCTATTACGGTCTGGAGAAATTTACTCCCCCTTCAGATCAATGCCAAAATTGAGGGAGTAGATCCTCTGGTGCTGCCATCTATCGGAGGATTTGAAGAGCAAAAGTCGTACTTTCACCTTTATGGTGCTCTAATTAAACGAAAGACGCTCCCAATTGACTTAAATTCGCACAGCCGAGGCATAGCAAGCTTGGCTTGTCCAAGTATCATTAGTAACAACAACAACAACAAGAGCTATTATTTATGAAATAAAGCAATAGTTAGAATATACATGATGCATTGTTTCATTTACAGCTAATTTTAAATGAAATGTTCAATAAAATGTCTTAAAATAACCATATTGTTAAATAGTTTTAATCATATTTTCACTATCACTTATTTTTCTTATATTTTGCTTCATTTCAAAGAATATCGTCATATTAATCTTAAGCCTAAATTAAATTAAGATTTGATTCATTACAATTTTTTGTAAAGTGTTAGCCATTTTATTAAAATTTCACTAAAATTTGTCAGAAAATAACAATTTTTATAAAAGTATGCTATATGTAACTAACATTTTTTTGTCCATATTTATGTTTTTATATCATGTTATTGTGTTGTTGTTGCTTAAATACACTTGGACAAGCCAAGCTCGCTATGCCTTTGGCAGTGTGAATTAAGTCGAAAAAGAGTGTCTTTCGCTTGGATCAGAGCACCACGAAGGTGAAAGTACGACTTTGCTCTTTTGAGGTGCATCGTAATTTTGAACCACGGTCAGGTGACGAGGCCACACTTGAGCTGGCACCCTCCTCTCCACATCCACGCCACACCAGCGGAAGGACTTTGGACGTCACATATTAACGTGGACACGTCCCCAACCCACGGTTTTTTATTATAATTTATCTGAAAATAAGATAAAAGATAATCAAAATTAATTTTTAAATAAAAGTTGACTCCAACGTAGGCGGATATTTTAAGGATAATTTAAGTTACTGTATCTGTTATTTGATTGGTATTTTGGTTTTTGCAATTTAAATATTCCATTCATAATTAATGAAATAAAGAGAGAGTTTAAATCCACTCTATCATACATTTTGTTCTCATTTTTAATTTTACTCTAATTTTTCAGCTGCCATAAGCAGGAAGAGAAAAGTTAAAATATCTTCAGAATTTCGTCCTATTATTTTCAAGCATTTAGTTTGTAAATTCCTCGAATCCTTGTGATGCTAGTTTTAAGAGAATATGTTTATAATTCAGAGACATATTCAATTTTAATAATTTAAACGAGTAAAAGCGTATGAATGAGAATGCTTTATAGCCAAAATCAAAATTCTGTGTCATTTGTAAAAGAGAATAACTAATATCGGAAGAAATAATACAGAGAGAAAATGTATTCCGTCAAAATCAATCAGCTTAAAAATTTCATTATGTATTCAAATTTTGAAAGTAATAAGAAAACATTCTTAGATTTTATTTATAGAGTTTCTACGTAATAAAACTTATCTTTAAAATATATTTCATTTCAATTTATGTTGATTTTTTATTTTATTTTCATTTTAACAGCAAATAGTTCATCAATAAAATATTATTGATTGGACTTGTAATTTTTTAATGAGAGATTAAAATATTTCTAAATTTTTTTATTTAAAAACAGTTTAAAAATTTGAAGAAATTTATAAAAAAAATGTAAATATTTATTTATTACGATTTAAATGAAATTTCATTTTCAACAAATTTTAGAGAATAAAGCTATTATCAATTCTGATTTGAAGAAAACAAAAAATGATATCAGAAGTTATGATTATCGTTAGCATTTATCAATAATTTAATGACAAAATAACTTCGTTTCTTAACATCCGCTTAAGTACATTGCAAATTTACTTAAAAGAAAGTTATTAATTATTAAAATAAGTAAATTTGTTTTAAATTTTTACTTTAAAAATAAAAATATCATTAAGAAATATTTTATTTTAATCCAAAATTTAGTTTATTTCTTGCAAAGTCTTGTGAATATACTTCAATGGTTCTGATCATTATTAAAATCATGTCCATAAATTAAAGATAATTCAGAATCACACAGAAATTGAACTCTAAAATAAAAATTTCACATGTAGAATTATCACACACATCTTGAAGAATAATATGCAAATTAGAAGAAACAAACAGATGCTGCCGATAGTACGTCACAATGACGAGAATATAAGAGAGGGGTATATAAGGAATGGTTGCAAAGAAGTAAAATTGTTCACAAGTCTTTCAGGGCAATAACCGCATAGTTATGGCACAAAGGAAGCAATCGGATGATGTTTTACGCGGTAGAATTATCGGCCGTCTGGAACGTGGGCGTACCCAGTTGAAAGTATCCGAGGAACTTGGAATCACCCAGAGTGTCATCTCCAGGCTTTGGCAATAGTTCCGAGATAATGGTAATGTGAGTAGACGTTACAACACAGTTTGTCCCCGAAATACAACGCCGAATGAGGACTGGTATTTGGCAGTTACTGCCAAAAGAAACAGATGGAGCACAGCATCAGACCTGTCTCATCAGTTCTCTTCAGCTACTGGTACGACAGTTTCAAGGTAGACCGCGTACTGACGCATAGGGCACATTAGTCAATATGCTCGTAGGCCTGTCAGATGTGTTCCACTTACCGCAACTCACTGTCACATGCGGTTAGCCTGGAGTAGAGAAGATGCATTGTGGACACCACAACAGTGGTCTTGTGTGATGTTTTCCATTGAGTCCAGGTATAGCTTTCAGTCAGATTCTCACCGGACTTTCATGTGGAGAGGATTAGTTACCCGTTTCCACCACGAGAACACCACTGAATGACACCGTTACGGTGGTGCAGGATTGCTCGTTTGGGGAGAAATTATTCTGGGTTCCAGAGCTAACCTTCCTCACCGTGCAAACATTGTAGATGAATGTATTCAATCAGAGGATATCACTGGTATGCACTCGCCAGTATACTCACCGGATTTGAATCCAGTAGAGTATGTGTGGGACATGCTTGCCCGACGAATTACAGCCTTTCAACCTCCTCCCACATGTCTATCGGAACTTCGGAGAGCATTGCTTGATGAGTGGTGTAATACATACCAAGATTAGATTGATAATATTATACTCAGCATGCTTAGGCGTGCTACGGCCTGTATTGCATAGTCTGGGGGCATACTTTGTATGAACCATCATACCAACCATGTTATATTGATTTTTGTAAATATGAAATTTGATCCAAGGTGTAAAAATCGCAATTTTTATTAAAGTTGTCAAACATATAGCATATTTTTTGCTCTTTACCTTTTGTTTAATAAATAGACTTTACAAATAAGTCACATTTGTTTTGCTTCTGTCTTTCTTTGCCTGAACTTGCATTATCCTTTATTTATGGACACGAGTTAGGTTAAAGGTACTTGTTATTTATGTGTTACTCATGATAATTGAACCAGCTTGTTATTGACATTAGATATTGTTTAGGTATTATGATGGATTATGGATACTTGGAAATTTTCTAAAAGAGAATAAAAACAATGTATAATACAAAGGTAAAATTAAAGAGAATTATAGTTAAATTGTGAAAATTTTGCAGTGTATTGAATGATATAATGGTAAATAAATAACGTTAATAATAATAATATTGTGAATTATTCAATAAAATATGAAATAATTTCTAACTTTTGGAGCAGGTAAATTTAAAACGTTTTCTATTCATGATGTTTTAAATTGATAAACAAGAATTTTTTCTATTGAATTACGTTTTTCGTTTTCAACTTATTTTTTTTTATAAATGTCTCATTAGAAATTTTCATAAAAACTAAAAATGTTTATTTTTTTATCACAGCGTATCATTGAATGTATTTGATTCGCTCTATAGCTCTGAAAAGAGATTAAGCACTGAGACAATTTTTTCTCATCTAAATTAATTTTTGAAATTTTAATTATACTTTAGAATTAAAAATTTGTGTTTAAAATTTGTCTTTATTAGAAATTCAACAGATATTAGATTTATTATGATGAAGCTTTTGCTTAGTTTCAATGATTATGATTTTTATTTAAGTCTGCTATTAAAACTTAAGTGGTATACCTAATTTTTTGCACATTTTAGTATTATAGTTAACTCAATAGATTGCTTACAATTTTAAACTTATCATTTTACATTGTAATGAAATTAATTTTTTTAAAATCTCCCCCCTATTTTTACAGAATCATTAAGTTAGTTTTTTCAAAGGCAACTACATATTGAAATTTTAATATTTTAAAATGTATTCTTGTTAGTTTTTAATTTTTTAACACTCCTTTTTCAAGGTGGAAATAACAAAAACTACAGGTGGTTCATTATAATTAATATCATATCTTTATTTTTTCTAAAAAGAATACGTTGTCTAGACGAAAAAATTCATTGTATAACTAATCATTTACTTAAATTTAAACTTAAAAATAGAAACAATCATGTAAATAAATTATGCCTTTTGTTGGTTTTTTGAATCATTTGAATAAATTTTGACTTTTCCTTTTGGTAAAAGTTAAAGTTAGTTTGGCAACATTTCTAGATAAGGTTTCTCTATGTTTGAATTTGAATAATATATTCTTTGAAAAAGTATTCCTTTCCTCAAAACATTTATTTATTCATTGCTAAAAGGAAAAGTATTACAAAAGTACGTTTCTTAAAAAAATCTCAACTTAAAAAACTATTAAAATTAAAATAGGCAAAAAATGTCAATATATATACATATACACGTATATATATATATATATATATATATATATATATATATATATATATATATATATATATATATATATATATATATATATATATATATATATATATATATATATATATACATATATATATAATATTTTGTTAGTAAATTTCTAATTTAGTGCTATCTCCTAGTGTAAATATTAATTTCATTTAGCGATATAAATATTAATTATACCAGTATTTTCGCAATCATTCACCAGTAATAAATGCTTCCAGTTTTATTTTAATTTAATTGGAGCAAGTTTCATTTTAATTGGAGCAAATGTTATTTAAATATTGTTAGAGATAAATAATTTTATTTGTGTATTTATAGATATGTCATTTTTAGAGCTTTCTCAATATTATTTTCCCGTAAAATTTACTTCATAAACCAATTTTTTGAAAATTTTCATTGTAAAATGTAAAGTTATTTTTATAATTTCTGAAGATAGTAATTTCTTAATTTTAAAACTAAAAGAGATATAACTTATAGCATTCGAAAAAAGACTCATATACATATTGAAACTCAACTCATATTCATTTTCCCTTTCATATCAAACTCATATTCATAAATTTAATAAATTTAAATAGAATTAATCTGTTATCCAAATCACAGTCATTTGTTAACAAATATTCTATTTCTTTTTCTTATGCTTTCAAAAATAATAAAATTGGGAAAAATAACCATGACCATTTAAAAAAATTTTTTAAGTTTAAATATTTTCTTATAATTTATACACACAAAATAAAATTTTTCATATAATTTTAATTAGTTTTTTTATAAATGCATAAAAATTATGATTAATATAATTACAGATTCAAGTACCTATAAAAGTCAACTATTTCAGTTCTATTGAAAATAATTACTTTATTACATAAATAAGCAATTTAGTTAACATGCTCTTATTCGTGGATTACTTTTTTGTCTATACTAGTGATAGCTTTAACGTTTTTATTAAATATATGTAAGAGATAATACGCAATTGAACTTTATTATGTAACACATCTGTTTTTAATAATAAAAAAAAACCACTAAGCAATCTTGAGGATTTTATAAATACGCAGTTAAATTAATCATCATAGTTTAACAATTCAGAGTATCACTGGACTATCAATCCTCATAAATATAGATTGAAAAATCCGATTAAAATTTCAGTAAATAATCATTTACAATTAATACAGCCACTTATAACCTTTAAATTTCAGTAATAATGTACTGCAAAAACAGTATTTTGAAAATTATTTTTGGGATTGGTATTTTTTTAACTCTAAGCTCAAAAATTTTATTGGATATATTTAATTAAAATTTTTGAACTATTAAAAGCATATCTACATTGTATTATTTTGGCTTCTCCGTAATAAACATGGTATTTCTTTAGGATTATAAGCGGTGGATAATGGAAAATTACCCATTATTTACATGTGATTCATACTATTCCTTTGTGTTTGCACAAATAATCTTAAGAAACACAAAAATAAATATTAATTTCTTGTTTTAAATGCTCATCTATTGCATATTTACTCAAATAAGTCATAAATATATGATGAAATTCGTTTTTAGTGTAAAATGAATAAATATAAAAAAGAATAATTCTTATTTTTTTACTATGCTAAATATTTCACTAAATTAAAAGATTTCAAACAAATGTTTTTAATGGGGATTTTCAGGATGTCTGTTTTCTAAAACCATAATTTGGTTGATGAATAAAGGTTTGTTTTGTTTTAAATGATTAAGTTTTTACTTAATTACCTTAAGAAGAAATTAACATTATTTTATTTACAGCATTAACTAACTCTGCATTTTAATCAACTTCTCACGCATACAATGTTAACAATAATATTATTCATATATTGCTTAAATATATAATGTTATTTAGTCTTTTGTAAGAACTTTTTCTAATTTCTTTTCATTCATTCCTTTCATTTTTCAAAACAAAAAGTATTCAGCGCATATATATTATACAGGCATATAAAAATATGGAGAATTATTAAAATTAATTCAATTTAATTATTAAAAATATTACTTTACCACATACTAATCCCAAACAAGGAAGAATTTATTTTGAGACATATGTAGTTTATGATATGTATTTTAAATTAATTAAATAACTTAATGTTGTTCGTGTATGTGTAGTTACAATATGCAAATTTTCTATATGAAAGAAAAGAAAGTTTTGAAATTCAAAACTGATTAAATGGAAATGATAAAATTTCTGAAAGTTTTTGATAAACGTTCATATGAATTTTTAAAAGTAAGCCTTGGAATGTGAAGGTTGGTGCAAATAGATGAAAAAAATCAATCATTAATTTTTGTTTTTAATAATTTTTGCAAATATAGAAGCAATTTGTAAAAAAGGGATTAATAAAACAAACTTTATCATAACTTATAAATATTTTAATTTTTTCATGAAAAATAATTTCTTTTATATTAAAATTATGATTCACGTTTTTAAAAATCCTTTTATTGTTTCATTTCAGCCCGATTATTTAAATATAACTTATCAGTATGAAAAATACTTTTATAAAATATCCAAACCAGATTTTATAATTTTTAGCAAAATTATTTTGAACGACAATGTACGCCTTAGTTAAAAATATTTTTGAATTAAAGTGAAGAAATGAAATTTCTTTAAAAATGAAAAAAATTGAAGTGAAATACGGATTATTTCTTAATCTTGATATAAAAATAATTAAAAGCAAACCTCATTACCTCCAAATATTTTCTAAAAATGAAAATGATATAGATAAATCTGATGAAATAGAAATAGAAAAATGAAATAGAAAAATAAATATCGATATCTTATATATAATGATTACATAGAGATAGTATCTATTTTATTAATATTATTGAAATTTTGTCTAAAAAAATCAAAATTTTATGAAATATTGACAATAAATTAGTATAAAACATATTTTTATGCAAGATTATTTCTTTTTAATAATGATTCTCTTATATCTGCTGAACTCTATATTAAAGGTTATTTTGAGTAACAAAAACAAAATGAGAATTATTTTCATTGGAATAAATATTATTTACTAATATTAATAAATTAAATAAAAAGAAGTTGTGAAAATTTTTTTAAATAATGTCTTATAAATTCAATAATGTCTTAGAAATAATGCAGACACGTGTACGCGTAAGTATATATATATATATATATATATATATATATATATATATATATATATATATATATATATATATATATATATATATATATATATATATATATATCATGTGAGTGATTTATTTTTAATCTCATACAAACAAATGGCTCCTTTTTTAGAGTTAAGAAAAATAAGAGAACTTTCGAAGGAATAAGCTACTAACACCTTTTTCACTGCTTTTTTATAATTAAAGTCATTATGCATCTAACATCATGCATTTCTACAATAATAATATATTTTGAAAGATTAAATAAAATTTATTAACTTCAGAAAAAAGGAAAACATAAATATATTTCATTTTAGATCATGTCCACAATGATATACTACATTGATAAATAAGGCTGCTCTGCAAATGACATATTGGACCTGTTATCGGGAAATGAAGTAGTGGGGCTTTATTGCTGACATGTTCGATCCTTTTTTCCAGTGGAAACAACGGCGGACGTAAAGTATAAAAAAAGTTATTTGAAATTGACCACTGACATGTTTATCAGACAGGCTGACATCAAAAATAAATGAAAAAAACAATGTTTTTTGCGATTATAATACATTAAACTGGAAGAAGTACATGCTTATGAAAATTTCATACATATATTTTTAATGAATATGATTTGACTTAAAACACATTTTTATGAGATCTTTATATATATATATATATATATATATATATATATATATATATATATATATATATATATATATATATATATATATATATATATATATATATATATATATATATATATATATATATAGACAGATAGATATGGATATACGGATAGGAAAATATCATTTTATATTAAAACTGGAGTATATAAATTAAATTTAATTTTAGAAATACAATTCTTATAGTGCAACAGTCAGTATATTTTAATTCGCAACATATAAAATAATGCATCAACACTTTTGGAAGAATCATTTTTTCTAATATTTGTATATTTGCCAAGTTTATAAAAAATTTCATTGACACAAGATTTGCACTAAAAAATAAACTTTTCGCTTTTATAGAAGCAAACATGTTTCTCAATCATTTATGAAGAAATTTATCAAAAAAAGTGAAATAAGATTACATATCAATATTTCTTACAGCTGATAATTTTGTTAAAGGCATTTTGCTTTAAATTAATTCGAATTCAATATTTGTTACCTATTGAATTTAGAATTAATCAATGTAGAGTTTTTTTTCCTACAGAATGATATTATTTTGACTTTTATCTTGAATATTAAATATTTTTACATTTGTATGAAAAAATTTAATATTCACACAAAAATGTTGGTAAAAGTTTGAATATATTGTTCTCTTTTTGAAGCATTTACGATACTTGTTTATTTCAATACCGGGTTCAGTTGCTTCAACAATACAAAAATTTTAATTGTTAAATGTTTTATCATAATTCTTATGTATCAATTATATAAATCTTGACAAACATCCAAATTCATCTTTATTTGATTTTGTTTTTCAGTTAACACAGGTTACTCATGACATTCAAATATAAGAAAATATGGTTTTATGTGATTAGAGATAATTGGAAATATATTATGGTGAAGGTAAACTAGTAAACAATATATTTCTTCAAAAAAGAAATGAAATTATCTTTATTTTCTCATATTTAAATTTTAATTCACATGAATGAAACAAAAACGATTAAAAAAAGTCCATTCTAATAAAAATTTAAATAGCGCAAAAATTGTTTTGAAATGTGAATAATTTTAGAATTTTCTTATGTTTAAACTAAACGAGGACATGTTGTTACTAATAACACTTGGACAAGCCCAGCTCGCTTTGCCTTGGCTATGCGAATTTAAGTCGAATGGGAGCGTCTTTTGTTTTAATCAGAGCACCATGAAGGTAAAAGTACGACTTTTGCTCTACACACATCCCATAGGTACCCGTTTATAAGCAACCATTCATTATAAGCAACGTTTATAGGCAACCATTCACACATCATTCATACAAGGAAAGGACAAAGACAGGATAGATAAAGAGAGAAAGTAAACCCATGCCCGAACCGGGATTTGAACCCAGGACCTCCTTATCCGCAGTCAAGCACGCTGACCACTAGACAAGTTGGGCGGCACGAGGACGCGTAAATAAAATCATTATGGAAAATATTTGAATTTATTGTATTATTACCATAGTTTATAACAATTTGATTTGCACTGACACAAAATAGTTATTTGGCATGAAAAGGATTAGAGCGCTTCATCAACATAAAATTGCCATAAAAAATCTGCGTACAAACTCAGAGTAAACAATACACAGAGAATAAATGTTCATTTTAGTGTCAATGTTAACTCTATTTTTATATAAAATTTTTCTTTAATAATTCCTTAAATATCAGTAACAATTTCAGAAGGATAACACATATTGTTTAATAGTAATAATAATAATAATAATTGTAAATTACTCAAAAAATTATTTGAAAAGTTTGCGTACAGATACAAATTACAAAAATATTCGCAAATTAATCTTAACTTTTTTAGCCTCCGTGAGCTTGTATCAAATGAAATATTGTCTGCATTTATTTTTTTACTGTTTATTCATTTTAACTCTAAGTTCAATGCAACAAATAGAATAAAAAACATTGTTTCGTAGAAATGATACTGGCAAACAAGTAGACTTAAAATGGATTCTAAAGGAAAAGAGATTGTTCTGGACGTAAGAAAATCCTTTTAAGACAAAGGAATGAAGGTAAAGCTCTTCGAGCAATTGGATAAATAGTTAGAAGAACTCATTCTTCTTTCCAAAGAGAAATAAATAATTACAAGGTATCGAAATCTGTTATCTTAAAGCGTCGGAATAACCGACAACCTCAGCTGTCTTTGCGAGAAATGATATGCATCCTGAAATCTTTACGTTTAAATCCAGAGATTACTGTATCTGAAATAGCACTTGATATTAGAAAAATGTTTAAAAATATCTTCATGAAGATACTATTCAAAAACTTTTTAAGAAATCTAACTATTAAGACGGTATAGCTAGTAGAAAGCCATGTATTTAAACTTCCAATAAGCAAAACCGTTTAAGTTTTACCAGGAAGAATGTTAATAAGCCTTCTGAGTCTTTTGAAAAAGTTATATTCTCTGATGAAAGCAAGTTTTGTAGGTTTGGCATCAAAGGGCGTAAACTAGTGTGGAGAATACAAGGTATGGCTTTTGAGAAGCAAAGTTTTGTGTCTACAGTTAAACACGGTGAAGATGGCGTAATGATTTGGAGGTGAATGGCAGCAAGTGGGTTTGATCAATTAACTTTTATAGATTTCACATTAGATCATATAGGATATATAAATATATTTAAAAAAATTGAAGCAGCGTGCAAAAGATTTTAACCTTGGCGATGACTTTTGAAATCAACAAGACAATGATGCAAAACACAGGTAAAGGAATGCAACACAGGGAAACAAAGTAAAGGAAAGTAAAGGACAATATTGTATAACTATAACTGTTATACAATACCAAATATTTGTTGCATTCCTTCACGATTACCAGGCTTAAACTCCATTGGGCATTTATGGGACTTATTGGAAAGCAACATTTGGCAACGTAACATTATATCGAAAGATATCCGACTCATGACTCATGAAAGACTTTGAACCCGGTAGATTCCATGGCACTAACACCATCAGAGATCTCTTCCATTACTAAACAACTTACTTCTAAAACCTGGGCTGACCCTCCTGCTCACCCTTGGTACTTCCAAAGACATCCTGGAGCCGCCACAACATTTAAGGGCTCCAGAGTACATCAGACAACACTGTCTCGACTTTCTATTGGCCACTTGAAGTGTATGATCTTTGAAGACGGTGAAATAAAATAGCCATCATGCCTCAAATGTGACAATGCTCCGTTTTGCCCGCCACACATGTTGAAGTGCTGGGGGTTTTCTCGTGAGGGAGCTGGGAAAAGTCCACATCTGCTTTTGGACTTTTTGGCTATCTATGATCTCATGGATCTGGTCTAGTTCCACTAGATCAAATGAGGATTAGTCCTACCACCAGATATCTAAGAAAAGAGTAATTATAATGGAATGGAGTAATATTTCATCTTCAAGAACCTAAGCTAAAATCATTCAATGCTTAAACTATTGAAAAAGGTTCTTAGACATAAAAATTTTTCAACCAGACATTAAAGTTTAATTGACAGTTCATGGAAGCTATCTTTTAAAGCTTTTCTCAGCTGTATGCAAACTTTTTCTGATTGATTTTTTTGTAATTTTTAATTATTGCTATAATTACTTTGAAATAATGTGTGTTATCTTTCTGAAATTGTTACTAATATTTAAGGAATTGTTAAGGAAAGCATTATATGTAAATTGAATTAATGTTGACACTATAATTTACTTTTATGTAGAATATTTACTGTGCGTTTCTACGCCGGTTTTTTCTGGCAAATGCATAATGAGAATAATTTTGAGAAAAATTCATCAGTTTTCTAACGATTTCTCGAAACAATAATCTATTAAGTTACTTTGTATAAATGGAATATTTAGATAACCCATTATTATTAAAGATGCTTAAGAATCAATAATTTTTACTAAAACAAATGATAACGTTTTTTTAAAGAGTCACAACTCATGTAGCATCTATTGAACTTTCTTAGCTTCTAAAATCAAAAATTGTGAAGAAAATTTATGATTTAACTTTGAATGAACTGAAGGATTTCTTAAGCTTGAAAACAATTTTAACTAATCATAGATAAATTTTTTTATTTGTTCTACGATTACTTAAAAGTCATTTCCACGTTTACTATCATTAAGTTAATACTGATTTTTCACTAGTAATTATCTATAAATTTAGTTATAACATTTTATTTGCTTAAAACATGAATAAAAAATGAACGATAAGTTGTTCTGTCGAAATGAGTACTTATTTCATTTTAATTCAAAATAATATCTTAGCTATTTCTATGAGTTTAAATTTTTGTCAGAAACTAAATATTTATATACTAATATTCATTTCTGATTATATGGAATGGATATGAATTTTTCTTGAAATTATTTTTCATTGATTTATAGAGAAAGGGAGTATTTACCTCATTGTAAAGTGGTATTTATGTCACAAATACTATAATAGAAATTCAATATTCAGGAAAAGACAAGTGCCATAATTCTATAACTGTTAAAAAAGAGTTAACATATAATTTTGTACGTGTCGCAATGAGAAAGTAATATAATTTTTGAAATGTGCATTTACACAATATATTTAAAATTGTGCTAAATTATTTATCAATCATAATAAAATCGATTATTGTTCTTATCTATATCGTGTTTTTCAATTATAGTTAAATTTTTTCTGTAAAAAATATTTTGTTTTTACAAAAAAACTTGTATATATAAACTACACTTCAATATCTTTAAAGATAAAATTACCATTTTCCAAAAAATGACATGCATATAATTTATAATGGAAATCTATAGTTAACATCTGTTATTCATTCGATATAATTTTTTTGAGACATATTCATTTATTTTCTAAGAACGTAACAAATCTACAGTAAAATAGTTTTAATTTTCATCAAAAAGCGTTTTTTTTAAAATTTAAAATCTGTTGAATTCTATGTTCATCAGAAAATATTTGATACGATGAAAATAATAAAAGAACTCTATTTATTCACATTAAATTTCATTAAGCTGAAAAAGATTGTACATATATATATATATATATATATATATATATATATATATATATATATATATATATATATATATATATATATATATATATATATATATATATATATATATATATATATATATATATATATATATATATATATATATATATATATATATATATATATGTGTATATATATATATATATATATATATATATATATATATATATATATATATATATATATATATATATATATATATATATATATATATATATATATATATATATATATATATATATATATATATATATATATATATATATATATATATATATATATATATATATATATATATATATATATTATATAATATATATATATATAGATATAGATTTAATGGAGTTATTGAGTTACAAAATATATTTGTGAAAAAGTTATTTATTTCGTAGTGTTCAATGACACATTGTAAAGTAAACTGACATGTTTCCAATATAAAAACAATAAAAGAATAAATTTATGCATCCCTAAATTCGAAGGTTCGATATTTTAGTATTGTTTCTTTTAAGTATTCTCTGTTAGATAAATTTAGATTTTGTGTTTGACTTTAAGTTGATGCTTATTGACATTTAAGAAAAATTTAGGAAAATTTTTTGTTCTATAAAACCCACATGTTGGATACTCAGAGAAAAATCTTTGTTAGTTTTATTAATTACTTTATCTTTAACTGATTTCCATTCGTGAATCCGGTATTTAATATTTTAAGTAGGAATATAAGCCGATATTCTAGCTTTTAAGCTGCGTTATCTTTTACTAAGCAATAAGATAATAATAATAAATAATATAATATAACACAATAAGTATTAGTATAAAGAAATTTTTTCTTTAAATTTTGATTCAAATTATTCAAAATTTGATTTCAATAAAATTTTTTCCTACCTTTTAAAATTCATGAATGTTTTATTGAGGTAAAAAAGAATATAAGCCTAGCTATATTACGAAGATATTAATTTTTTTAATGATATAAAAATAAGGATGCTAAATGAAAATGATTTTATCATTATTTCTACTGGCTTATCAAAGGCATAAAATAAATGAGAGCCCTGATTCCACTGTAGAAATGCAACTTTTGTCTACTAGAATTAATCAATAATTTCTCTAGAGCTCTCTGTAGCTTAGTTATACGACTTCTTCAAATTAGAAAGTTTTTGATTCAATGTCAGATTTTGTTTAACGTTGAAATATAAATTTTGAGTTTCTGTTACTTAATTTCGATTCAATTAAAGTGTGAGTTTGGAATCGTTTCTCTTTTTTTTTATCTTGTTTTAAATAAATGTATCTTATTATCTGTGAAATTTGTCTGAAAACAAAACAATTCTAAGAAAGTTGTAAGAAGTGAATAATTGTCTGCATGGTTAAGCTATCACTGCGTACAATTATAAATAATTTATCTTCATCAAAATTCAACATAACTATTTCCTGTTAGAGTATTACAAATATTATGCTTGTCCCATTGTATATCAATTTTGCTTATTTCAAATATGCTTGTCCCATTGTACACACACACACACACACACACACACACACACACACACACACACACACACACACACACACACACACACACACACACACACACACACACACACACACACACACACACACACACACACACACACACACACACACACACACACACACACATATCTATACATACATACACATACATACATATATATATATATATATATATATATATATATATATATATATATATATATATATATATATATATATATATATATATATATATATATATATACCATTTACCGCAGAATATTATATTTCAGAATATTTCATTTGGGGAAACTGATTTGTCTAGTTATAAAGAGATTGTGTGGAAATAAATATTTTTTATAGAAATAAATCCTATTTAATAACATTCCTTTGATTACAAAGAAATTTATTCGAAAATTATTTCATTTGGTAAACCTAAAAAGAATATTTGTTGGTAAACCTAAAAACTTAAAAAGAACCCTTTGTTTATATAATTTGATATATATTTATTCTAATAGTATGAAAAAACTTTAAAATTAAGCATAATTTAACTCGAAATATGTGAAAATTTGTTAAATAAAGTGTATTTTTATTATATGTAAATTATAAATATGCACTTCTTATATGTTGCATAAAAGTTTAATTGAATTTTAATTAACATTTGCAATGCTATTAAATTTAAGACCACTTTTAAATAACTTGAAATAGCTTGCAATAGCATTGCCTGTATAAAGTTATTAGCTTTTAATTTAATTAATATTTATTAATACTTGCTGTTAATTTACATACGTCTTTCGTCTTCTTTTTAAAAACATACACAAAAGCTAAATCCTTTTATATATTAAGTTATTTCTAGAAAAGACATAGAAACAAGAAATGTGGTACATTATTTCCCTCTTTTATTTTATGAATTCAAAGAAAAGGTTTAAAGCTTGGTTTTAAGACCTTTGAATTGAAACTCTCATTTCAGTTTTTTATTTCTAGATTCAGAATGTCGAGATTATTAGAATATTACATGAAAGTTAATCTTGGGCTCCAAACTGAAAACATTAAACTCTAAATTTTTATGGTAAAAAATCAACCTTATGTGGAGGCACATTTTTCTTTTTCTTTTTAGATTTAAAAGACATAATATTTAACATCTATGTTAAGTTGTTTTAAGCAATCTTTGGCTAAAAGTAATTTTTTCCTATTTTCTAGTTCCATAATATTATTTTTATAACTTCACTTTATGAAATAGATTTGGATTTTTAAAATTAATTTTAACCTTAATTTTAACTTATTAATTTAAATTTACAACTAAATATTTTAAACTGTAGGAATTTGTGGACTTGCAACAATTCTGTAAACTAAATTTCTCAACGTTATTTTGATGTCGCACATTTTTATTTTTGTAAAACAGTTGTTAACGTTTTTATATAATGTACAAATATTTTTTAATTTGTTCGTAATATTTTTAAGTTTTTTAAGTGTTTAATTATTACTTTTTAAAAATTTAAATTAGAAAACTATTAATTGCAATATTTTTTAAAATAGTTTAAAATTTATCCTTTTGTAATTTCAATTCTACATATAATTGTTTTTATGCATATTAAATGTTTATTTAAATTTATCATATGAACATATGTAATTAGTTTTTAAATTGCTACAAAATTGTAAATATTTTTTTACATAAGGATTTTTCTTGGTGATAAAAAGGCAAATTTAATCTAAAAACGTATTTCCCTTTTTATTTAATTTAAAGCATATGTAGTGCTATTAATATAAAAGAAAGTGTACTATATGCATCACAAAGGTTGTATTCATAAGTTAATTAATGTCTTTCATTACATTTACATAACATTTAAATAAATATATCCCAAAATGTCCTTACAAAGTAATCAAAAAAATTAAAAGGTCTTTCAGATGACATCAATTTACATAATTAATGCGACAAAGGTTAAAAAAAAATCAACTAATAATCAGATCTCTCTGATCGGAAATCCATTTGCTTAGCTCTGTAATTAAATTTAGAAATTGATGGTTAAGGGTTCTTGTATTTTCAGTTTTCCGAACAAAATGCAACAAATGATATTTTCCTTTTGTTTGCATTTTTTACATTATTTTCCAAGTATACTGTTTTTAAATCTCATTGTAAGTATTGTAATAGAAAACACAACATTCTATTCACAAATTTTAAATTGTGAATAGAATGTTGTGTTTTGCTATAAGCATGATTTCTTTCAAAATTTAAAATTTGCATAAAATATTTATATTTTACACCATACAAAATAATAACTAGATAATATGAAGTGAAAATAATAAAAAAATTGTAATGAAAATACTGATAGTAAATAAATATCATTAAGATAATCTTTAGTGAGAAATTAATGTAACCATGCAATATCATTCAATGTACTATAATTAATATTTTAGAAAAATAAGTGCCAAAAGAAGCAAAATTTTCTTTTTTATAGATGTATGCTGATAATTCAAATGAATTATCAGCATGCATCTGTCCCAAATGGGAAGAAAAAGAACGATTACAAAATTCTGGTCATGATTAAATTGTTGCCATAAGAAGAAGAGAAATTGTAAAAATGTATAAAAGACAAGGGTGTTGTTTAAACATCTCCAAATGTAATTTATTTTCAAAATCTCCAGGATAATTGGCAATATTGTTCATCAGGTCAGGTTACGTAATGAAGATGAATATTTACATAGCCTTTTAAACTATTTATTGAAAAAATAATTTGATGATACTGTGGAGATACATTTGGCTTAAGTCTCATATATTTTTTAAATATTTATTATTTTTTATTAAAAATAATTATGTACCTTGAGATTTAATATTTATGGTAAAACATTAATTACATTTTTCAGATGCATATTACTTACTTTCTTCCTAATATTATTTCCCCTAGTGATCCAAGTAAGCAAAACATAATAAAATAAAAAGAAACAAATAAAATTCAGCCTGATTATTATATAACAAAGGTGTGTTATCTTATGGTCTTAAGCATTTCTAACTTGAATAATATTTAAATAATTACTTTTTGCTGAATTTCTATACTCAAAAAATTATAACATAAATATTTCTTGAAAGATTATAACGTTAATCAATCTATTTCATATATAAATTTTTTTTTCATTTCGTTCATTCAAGGAGTTATTTGACTAAAAGAAATGATCATTTGTTTAACAAATTAAATCATAAATAGGTTATCACAAACATTTATTTATCATAGAAAGATTTATAGTATTTAGAAATAGTTTAGGAAAAAACACTTACATTAAGAATTAAACACTTAATTTGGTAAAACAACCAAAGAAATTATTTTAGATTAATTATTGAAGAGCAAAATGTGATTAATCATCTAGTTCATTCATAAATAATTCGAGAAATATGAGATTTTTGTAAAACATGTAATTTCCGTTATCATTTAAAAAGGGAAAGATATATTCCAGTTGTAGAAAAGTAAAATAAATTTCTGCAGCAAATAATTCCTTATAATCAATCTGAATATTTAATTTATAAAATTAATTTTTTTAAAAGTTTAAATTTTTAACATAAAATGATGGAAAAATTGAGACCTTTAGTGTTGGTATCTTTGAAAATTTATTCAATTCAAAAAGATTCTGTTAACATATTTTTTATGATAAAAGGTTTATTTTTATAATTTGACAATTCTAATTTTGCTCCAAATATCAAAATCAAGAATATTCAACTAAAATGTCTTACAAATTTTCGGTTTATATATATTTTTAAAAATAGCTACATTTATTTCCTTATTTAAGAAAAATGCTTCATTCTTTTGAAATCTCTAAGTTAATTTTAATTAATTACTGTATTGAAAATAAATAACTTATTTTGAGGTGGAGAAAAATCTTTTCAAATGGATATATTACATTTTTATCAATATCATGAATTTTAAAATAAAAACCTTTAACTTTGTCTGCACCAATGGAAGATTTGAATGATTCAAACAACGTTTAGGATATGATATAATTTTGTGGAAATATATATATATATATATATATATATATATATATATATATATATATATATATATATATATATATATATATATATATATATATATATATATATATATATATATATATATATATATATATATATAAAGAAATCCTTTTTTGTTTAAAGACTGGTTTGCATTTCAGAAACCCTTTTGGTGAAGAGAAACAATTGAATTTTGTTTAAAAGGAAAGTTTTTGTATAGTTCAATTGTAATAATAACAAATATCTACATCTAATGTTAAAATAGTAAATCTTCAGTTGCGAGTAATGTAAATTATGAATGTCTTTTTTAATTTGCTTCTCATTTAAATTCTTATCTGCTGTTCAAATATGACATCATTTTATTTTTCACAAATCAAAAATCCCTACTTTAAGTAAATAAATTTTTAAATTGTTATTTCTTCTATTAAATTAATTATTCTATTAAAATTTATTATTAATTATTCGATTAAATTAAGATACAAAAGAGATTTTTTTACTTGTAATTTAGAAGAATGTGCAATGAGATAAGTTATTATCGTTATCATATTTATAGTCTATCTTTATTAAACAGTCAAAGGTTTTTATAATAAATTTAATAACTATTGGCAAATTAATAAGGCTTCTCCAATAACGATATAAAATTGATTCTCCTGAAAAATTAAAAAAATTCTCTTCAATTCTGCTGTCAGAAGAAATAAATAAAAATTGTCATCTTAGAACATATCAGAATCGAATTTCGTTAATTTATATTTCTCTTAAGCTTCCTTAAATAAATTTAAATTTTTCACTATTCTATCAAACAATTAAAAGGGGTGTAAAGTGGAATATAACTTAATATTCTCTTTTTTCTTTGAGAAATAAATATTTACTGGAGAAAAAGGTCAAAAAATAGTTCGCTTTTACTTAGTAAATTATATATTAACAATCTTTAAAATATTTGATTATATATTTGAAAGTTACTAAATTTAATCTATTATATTTATAATGCGAAACTTTAATTTTTATGCAAAATTCACATCAAATAAAATTTAACTTTGAGTTTACATTTCGGAAATACTGTATGAAAATTGGTATCATTTTTTATTGATACGGGATGAATATCTCAGTTTATAAATGCATTTATAACTGTTCTTGTTATTGTCCGATACGTGATTAATTCTTTTTGTGATATATAATTAATACTTTTTGCAAATATTTACATATTTGTCTACAACTAAAAGAAGTAGTAGAAGTAATGAATAATTTCAAATTTTTATCATTTATTTATACTCTTTAGATATATTTCTGCTTCATTCACTGAAATAATTTCATAAAATATGTAATATTTTGATTAAACAAAAGCTACACGGAACGTAAAATAAGGTGTTTTACAAAATGTGAAATAATTTTTACAAATGAACTACAAATGAAAAACTTTAATGAAAATTATAAAGTGTTATAGAAATTATTGAAAATTATTGAGAGTTTTAGAATTACATAAATTTATTTAGAAGCAACTTAAAAAAATCAAATGAAAAAGTAAATTTGGTTATAAGAATTAAGTTACAATTAAAATTTTTATATGGTGCAGTATTGAAATAAAACAAAAAAGTGATTAATTAAGGTAGCTAAGAAAGTATTTGATCAATATAAAGTTTGACTATAAGAGTACCTAATACAGAATTTTTATAATCAAAATCTTTTTAAAATTGTTAATTATGTTTGGTCTTTTTTTTTTAGTAAACACAAAAGAATTGTGTCAAATGTAGTATTACTAACTGTTAAAAATGAACAAGATTTTATTATGATGTAAGAGTACATGGCTTACAAGGAGGTTTCAATTTGTATTTTATTAATTAGAATGTAAAGACTGCTGCTTAAAATTGCATAGTAGTTTGTCTCAAAATATGATGAAATTCGATCTCAATGATTTGTATTATTTTCACATTGAATCTTAAAAATATCACAAATATAAGAAAAATGTAATTGCTGACGATCCTAACTTCGAAGCAGTAGGCCACGAGTTCGAATCCTGGTTTGGGCATGGAGGTTTCTTTCTCTCTCTGTATGTGTTTCGTTATCCCTTGACGATGTACAGTGAGTGATGACAGTGTGCCAGTGAGTGACGATGGTACACTCACTGAATAAGATGTCATCACATTCATCCCTTGTAGCGCTGAACAGGTATAGCCTAAGGGCAGCCAGGCATTAGAAAAAATGCAGTTACTTTATCATGAACAGAAAACAAAATATTTCACTTCAATTTAACCACCAAATTAAGATGTAGAAAACGTGTGAAATTTTATAAATTCAAAAATAAGACAATGATAATCAAATAACATACTTGCAATTAATTTAGCGCTTATTGAATAATTTTGTCAAATGTAACTAATTTGTAGCTTAACTTTATGTGTAGTATAACTAATGTGCAGCGTAATATCTCAGGAAAAATTGCAGAGTTATTTTATTACTTTCAAAAATTAACCCCTTAACTGTGACATATATTTCAGAAAAATAGATCAAAAATGGAAAATTATTTTGACTGTTTAATTTTATTCTTTATATTATTAAAAGAGTTAAAAATGCTTTTTTATTACAAAAATAAAGTTTTAAATACAATAACTACTATATTATAATGTTTACATACACATAAAATATTGATTACACATACATGTGTTATTCATATTGAGCAAATTAAACGAAATTTTGAAGCTAAATATAACTAGTATAATATAAAAACATAACAATATGATTTTCAATACGTACATTTTACAAATCTATTACAGTATGGAATATCCCAAAAGAAGGTACCGCTCAAAAGCCTATATATTGCACTTTTTACAATAAACTCTTGTCTCATGCCTTTTTCTCTTCCTTTGTTCATCGGTTTTACGACAGCATATAAAGTACTGTCTGTTTGGAGTAGATTTTTACCCCATTGATGGGATGTGTTCTGGAAAGTGTCGACCTGTGAGGCGCAGTAAGATTACACTAGGACGCCTTGGTCCTGGCAGTTGAACATTTGGTTTATTTAGTTCAACAATTGATTTCATGGAGTTCATATTTTTCACATCTCCTGCTGAAGTATGCAAAATAAAAGAGTTATTTATATAACGTCTGGTGTAGGATATGGAAAAATATTTTCTAGTAATATTTTTTACCTCTTTTTCTAGCAAACGGGAAGTCTGTAAGATGTTGATTGACTTTAACATCACCTCCCATAGTGTTGTTGTGATCATGGACTTCCTTCAGAACCAAAATTGGAATTGATAAAAACTAGGAACACCTGAGTCATTTATTAGGAAAATAGGGAATTAAGTATCCTAAAATAGAAACGAACTCAGCTCGGACTTCACAAAATAGAAACGTTAATTTATCTTCTGCCAGAACTGAGTTCGGGCATCACAAATACTGCAAGCGGTAATTGCCCGAACTGAATTCGGGCGACACTGGCAAGGGGTTAAGACGATAAAAGAAATCACTCAAAGTGTACTTTTCTGATTTTATCTAATTGTAAAATTGCACTACAGCATTTGGCCAGATGGCAACAAGTGAGAGACAGGACTGGGGTTTCAATACTTCCAATGTTAAAACGGCTGTCCGTATCGCATCATATTCACCTACAGTGAATTCCTTCCCACGTAGATCTCGAGGGGAATAAGATTGCGGACACTTTGGCCAAAGCTGGTGTGTCTGAGGACGATGTGCCATCGCTACCTCTGACATTTCAGGAGACTCACTCAAAGATTAAACACGAGAATAAAACCACTTGGATTGTCGATCCTGAGCATCATTGGTACCGCTTCGCGCGTCCAGGTGCCTGCCTGGCTACTGGTCTTAATAGACAAGAACAAACGACTACAGCCCGTTTCAGAAGTGGCCATCTTAGTAACTTGGTAACTAATTTTAGTAACTAATTTGTCGAGGGTACGAAGAAATTCAAAATTTGCTTCAAGAGTTTAAATGAACAGGCCTCTCCTAAACATATTCTTCAATGCTTTGGTCTCTCCGGGAGAGATCTGATGGAGAATCCACTTATGGTACTGGATTTATTGAAGGTGTACGCGCTCATGGACCTGGTCTATGGCCACTTACTTTGGGGGCATGCAACAACAACAAGAACTCAAAGTGTTAATTTGTTAATGTTAACAAGATATAAAATTTATGAAAGTATATATACAAAAGAACATATTTAAGTGCTAATTTATTTTAAATATTTGATTTTGTAGTACAAAATAAATTAATTATTATAGTTATGTCCCAGTGTAATTTCTGGCACATATGTCGCACACAGCATGCTAAATTCTAAATTTGGTGATTTTTTTGCTGACTTTCTTATGTATTTGACAATCTGGTTTTTAATATGTCATAGATATGGATACCAATGAAAATTATGCTGAATATTCCATTTTGACTACTCTAGTATTTACGTAGTTGCGTACATCACAATACGTCATTTTGGCAGCATTTCTTCATCGCCAAAAAAATTCACAATTTAGAATTCTGGATTATACAGCATCTGTGCCTAATTTCTCATTGGCAAAATTATTTTTAACTAAATACTCTTATATTTTATAACAATCTTTTTCTTATCATTTTTAAAGAAAAGCAATAGTGTACAAATAGAATTTGTTTTCTCAACAGTTAATTTAGTAAAAACTTCAGTACATTTGTTACTAAATATGCTCTTGAATTAAAATATTTATGAATAAAATTTTTATTATTTTTAAAAATAACCATACTGATGGTCCAAAAATACACTTTATGTCATGGCATTAAAGTATGTTGCTATTATGAGTAAAACAAAATTTCGTTCACTTCGATTTTTAAAGTAAAAAGTAAAATAAAATGAATTCCTTGATTAAATCTGGAAAATTATGAAAAGAAAATTGCTGATTCCAAAGTTTTCAAAGGTTACAAACCAGCAATCAGCTTAAAGAAAACAGAAAACAAATTCTTGTAAAAATTGGATAAAAACAACACGACTTTTTTAAGTTCTAGATCATATCAACAAAAGATTTTCTTTTATATTACAATCCCAATAAAATAAATTTGTCCAAAAATCTTCCACCTTAGAAATTTTGGTTTCATTCTAAGGAATTGCGTATCTGAAATTTAATATATTATATGATACCACAAGACTTCAGAAAATTTTCCAGTCTTTTATTTAATAATTCAGTAAAGCTCTAACAAAAACATATTATACTTTGAAATTTCTCTCTGCTTACGTGAATATAAACATTTCTATATCTAAGATTTATCTGCTCAAAATACAGTATTAAAAAACGATTGGTTTCTGCAAGAGACATATTGGACTTTTTTTCAACGGAAGCCGAGGAGAGAAGATTTATAATACATTGTTATTTCTATCTATTTCTCCTAAATTATAAGTATGATGATAGAAATAGGAAAAGTTGCGAAATTGTTCTCTTATTTATCTAAGAAAGAGATGAAAGATTGAAAACATATGATAAAATATTTGAAAACACAGAAGTTTTTAAAATTGATTTTCAAAAGCCTCAGGAAGAGCTAGAAATGTTGTATAAATATTTTAAAAAAAAGGAGTTTTTCAGTCAAATTCCAGAACTTTTAGCTTTTACGAAAGCCTTTTCTGAAATTGCATTTAAAGTTAAATTAAAAAAAATTGCTATATGCATTTTTTCCGATGTGTGTTGAGCTATATAAATTTTTATAAAAATTATAAAAACGCTTGTATTGTTTAATCCTTACATTTACTAAAATGCTGCGTCAAGAATTAGAAAACTGTTATTGTTGTTATTTTTTGATATACTTTAAGATTACCATTTCTCTTTAAGTTTTTCTCAGAATCAAAATATTTTTTTTTTTGGTTTTATTTAAATAATATAGTAGTTAGGTCATCTAATTTCCGTCCGGAAGGGTGGGATTCGATTCCCAATGCCGTCAAAGACTCACCGCGTACATACTCTTTATTGAAAGTTCTATGGTCGGTTGTTGGGCAGTTAACCCAGGTGGAATGGTCTAGAGAAAATTTCCTCCCCCCAAATCTATGTCAAAGTTAAGGGAGTGGATCCTCTGGTGGTGCCATCTATCTTAGGAGTTTAGAGCGAAGTCGTACTTTCAGCTTCATGGTGCTCTGGTTAAACGAAAGTTACACTCTTCTGACCCTAGTTAATTTCGCCTAGCCAACAGCATAATGAGCTTGGCTTGTCCAAGTGTCATATGTAACAACAACAATATTTATGATAAAAAATAAATTTTTAAATCCTGTTCATGTTTTATTATGTTTGATTAATCTACATTTAGATCATTATAAAGATAAATAAAGGTAAAAATAAGCATGAATTAATTTTTCTTATCAACAGGATGATCATCAGTTCTCGAGTCACTTTTATAAATAAAAAATAAAAAAGTAATAACTCATGAAATAGATGTTCTTAAAATATCATCTTTCAAAAAAATGAATTATAATAATGTTTTCAAAAATTAATAATCTGTTAAAAATTCAGACAAAAATATTTTTGACTAATACTTCTATTCAAATAGTTTCATGATTTACTCAAAGCTTATTGATGAAACTTTTCAGTATGTAAAAACAAAAGTAAATATTTTATAGTATGTTAATTAGTATAGTAATATTTTTTAATATATATCAGCAAAAGTAAGCAGTGTTAAGTATAAGGAATGATTATTTTTAGTAGCTCAGCTTTTTTCATCGTATTAGAAAAGTTCAAAATGTTATATCAATGTCTATTTTGAAACAATGTAAGAATTTTTTGCACCTGAATTAATACTCACAGATTAGAAACTTAATTCAGATCTATGCAGGTTAAAATTGATACCTGTGTGTTTAATTTTTTATTAAGTTAAAATAAGGAATCAGGAAGTTAGTTATAAGTAATTTAATTTAATGCATCTTAAATGCATTTCGAAACATAGTCTTTCAATTCAGAAAATTGAAAATGTAGTTTGGAACTGATTCTTTTTCTTAAAGATATACTCAAGAAGTAATTTGAATAATTTTCTTGAGTAAAGCATAATTTTGTGTCGTTAATATGTAAAAATATTTTAGTCCGCCAGTTTTTGTTAGTTTTAAGCAAACAGCTAATAATGATATCAGAAGCCCGGTGGCTTAGTGGCAGCATTTCACGCTCCAATGACACAGGCCCGAGGTTCGATCCTCGGGATGGGCAAGGTTGACTCAGCCTTTCATCCCTTCAGTGGGTCGATAAACTGAGTACCGAGCATGCTTGGGAACTAAATACTGGGGGTCTTACGTTAGGCTGACCACCTAACTGGGGAATATGCTTCGCACCCCAACGCCCTCGGTCATGAAAACAGTTATGGGCACTGTAGGCCTTTGTTACTAAGACATGGGCTGTCGTGGCATGGAGTTTTTAGCATTCATAATATATAACCCTTCAGTGGGTCGATTAACTGAGTACCAAGCATGCTTGGGAACTGAACACTGGGGGTCTTACGTTAGGCTGACCACCTAACTGGGACATATTCTTCGGACAAAAAGGGCCCTCGGTCATGAAAACAGTTATGGGCACTGTAGGCCTTGGCCCACATGGGCTGTCGTGCCATGGAGTTTAGTTTAGTTTAATAATGATATCATTTTTAAATTTCTTGCAAATTAAAAATGCTTTAGGGAATTTTTGAAAAGGGATGAAAAAAATAGAAAATAACGTGTACCTAAATAAGAATTTTAATATTAATGCCATTATTTATTACTGACATCTACAAATGTTTCTAGCATTTGTAAATATGTATACAGTTATTATAAACAGCATTCATTTGCTTTTATTTTTAATATGATTAAATGCTTAAAACTTGAAGTTTGATTTCATTTAAAAAGAACAGCTCATTTTGATTAATTTGTAGATTGGTTTGTAGTTCACCAATTCTTGTGTGCACATTAACTAATTCGATCAGTTCATTTTTTGAAAAAAAAACACATATATAATATGCTTTTTAAATATTTCATTATGTTTCAACATAATGAAATATTTAAAAGTTCAAATATTTCATTATGTAAATTAGGTTTGATTATCATAATGAAATATTAAATATTTCATTTTGATAATCAAACCTAATTTTATTAATATTTCATACACAAGGCTAATCTTATTTGATTTCCTGAAATAACATTAAAATTTATATTTAAATAAACAAAAGAATTCATTTCTTTTAAAATTTAAAACTGAAAATCTTAATTCTTAATTTTTTAACTTAAGAAAAGATTGTGTTATATGTAGAACAAATTCAAAAGTAAATGCCTCTGCAATCAAATTAATTTTTGAAAAACGTATTTTGAACTTTTTTCTAAAAACAATAAAACTATCTTTAATAAATGTGCTATATGTGTTCTGTTCACAAAAAATGAAAATATTATTAATAAGAAATTTGCATAAAAGACAATTTTGTGATGATTGAATGCAAAATCAAGTAGGTATTCAAATCAAATATTCAAGCAAAGTCAAGTATTCAGCTGTATAAAATTCATTTTCCATATTTTACATACATTTTTCATATTTTAATCATAATTTAATAATACATTTAATGATGATTTTATATATACTTTCGTTAATAAAAAATGCAACATTCAAAAGGGCTAAGTATACCATCAACTATTTTGTGATGTGACAAAATTAAATAAAACAAATTTTACTTTTAAACTATTTCCTTTTTAAAATTCATTTTTATATTGTTTAAAATTTAGGAAGCAATTAAGTTAAAATTCTAATTAAATACGTAAGTGTCTAAGCAAATGTTCGAAACCTGTTTTAAATATAAAATATAATCATTAGATTAATTCCAGTTTTTGTTGCTTCTTTACATTACTATCATGTGTCTATACAGACAGGATGCAAAGAAGACAGACAAAAGTTATCTAATGTGAAATAAAATGTCTATCATGTGTCTATACAGACAGGATGCAAAGTATACAGACAGAAGTTATCTAATGTGAAATAAAATGTCAAACTATGCACCTTAAGAATATTAGGTGTATTAGCTTATTGCCTTGCATTGGAAAATGCCTCGAAAAGCTTCTTACAAACAGACTAAGATGGCATCTTAACAATCGTAATTATACTAGTAAAGACCAATATGGATTCACACCACAGAAATCTACTGAGGATGCACTACTGCGACTTATTCACATCGTAAAGGAAGGGAAAAAGAAAAATTTGTTCACTATTCTCCTTTCATTGGACATAAAAGGAGCGTTTGATAACGCGTGGTGGCCCCTTGTTATTTCCTTAATGAAGGAGGCTTATACTCCTTCAAATATTCTCAATCTCTTCCGCAGTTTCTTGAACAACAGAACGGCTGTTCTCACTCTTGGCAATAAGTCGAAAGTAGTTAACATCCAAAAAGGATGTCTACAAGGCTCTGTTTCTGGCCCATTTTTTATTCATGACTGGGTTCAACATTGCAAGCAGGAATTCAATCATACGAAGTGCAAAGTAATGATGATTCACAAAAAGGCTAACATTGATGCCACTATCAATCTTGCTATGGGTAGCAATTTTCTGGAAGTTGTAGATAAAATTAAATATCTTGGTGTTATGTTGTCGATAGTAAACTTCACTGGAAGGAACATTTGAAATACATTTTAGCTAAAGTTAACATTCTTACAAATGCATTGTATAGAATTTGCAATAACAGTTACGGTATTAAATTCGAAGTTTCAAAATTGATTTGTAAACAAGACATAGTTCCCGTTATTTTTTATGCATCGCGAATTTGGGGAGACAGTTTGAAGAAAAAATAAACCGAAAACTTGTCAGGAAAATACAAAGAAAGCTGCTCTTGAGGATTGTTAGAGGATATAGAACAATCTGTTATGATGCTCTTTTCATTTTCTCTGGTCTTCCACCTCTTGATGTCATACTTCATCAAAATGAGGCTTATCGTTATACTCAAGACCCTTTTTCTAACCATCTTGATGGTGATTTGAACTTTTCTTCCCTACCTTATCCATCTACAAGATCTCCTGCTCCTCTTGCTGCATTCGATAGCGTTAGGGAAGAAGATTAATTTACATTACAGATGGGATAAAAAATTAACGAAAAAGTAGGTCTTGCATACGTATGCTTTCAGAATGGTTTTGACATGAGTCATCAGGTATACCGCATTAGTTATTACAGTTCTATTTTCCAAGCGGAGTTACTTTGCATTTATCTTGCTGTTTAAGATGCCACAAGCAAGCCTTTTTAAAAATTTTTAATTTGCAGTGACTCGATGTTATCCCTACTAGCTCTACAAGATGTCACTAGTTTTGAAAAACTTATTGTAGAAGTCCAGACTTCAATTAATATGTTTGATATCAAAAATATTTCCTTCTCTTTCTCCCATGTCAAGGGTCATAGTGGTGCGTATGGAAATGAAAGAGCAGATTTCCTGCCCAAATCTTCTCTTTCACTTCCAAATAAACTCGATACCAGCTTACCTAAGTCTTTTTTCAAAACCTCTACCAAAAAGAAGATTATCACAGAATGGAACTCAGGTTTCGTTTCTTCTCCTAATTGTATAAGTAGACGAAATCTTTTTTCCCTTCAGTTCCCTGCAGAATTAAGAACTACAGATTTTACACTGACTTTAAAATTACGCAATTCCTCATTGGACATGGGAAATTCAATAGTTATCTACATCGTTTCCACATTAAAAACATTGAGGTGTGCATGTGCAACTCTGGGAGTGACAACCCTTCTCACATTCTTCTTGAATGCCCATCTGTTTCAGAAGAAAGTAACGAGCTTTGTAAAGACTTAAGTAACAGGTGGCCCCCGACTATGGTGGACCTTGTTAAGAAAGAGAATTTTGAATTTTTAATAAAATTTATCCATGCTGTTATCTAACTCCTTTTTCATTTTTATATCTCTTTTTTTCTCTCTGCCTTCTTTTATAATTATTTTTTTTCATCTCATGATTTATTTGGATTTGTTATGTAATACATTTGTTGTACCTTCGGGTCCTGTGTGGTATTCTGTGGCGCAGGAGATATTTTTGTTTTCCCAAATAAAAAAAAACTGTGCAGATTGAGAAGAAAACTGACGTTAATTATAAATCAATTCAGAGTAACATTAAAATGTAAAAAAAACAATACAAAAATAGAAATGATTAATGTTAAGAAAACAATATTAATGTGTTAAATATATTAACTAATAGAATAGGAAACAATTGTATTTAATTACTTATAAATTTTTAAAGTTTTTATCAAACGTTTGAGTTTTTAAATAAGATTATGCTTTTCTTTAATATTATAATCTCACCGTTATTGCTTGAAACTATTAAGTTACTTCCAGCCTTTCGATGGACGTTAACACTTTTGCAGCTGTCAACGAGATTGATTCCCTCGATTTTCTCCCGTTTGAATTTCAGGAAGAACATAGTACCCAAAGGCAGTCAATTAGTTCTGATTGGAATATGATGTGGGAATGGCAAACAGGATTCGTGAAGGGCCATTAAGTCCTTCATGACAAATGTAATTCTTGGAATTGAACTGGAATCACCTGGTGAATGGACCATGTGCTTTCAAAGAATTTATTGCCTCTTCACTCGCTCTGATTAGAATCGGTGGAGTGGCTGGAACTAGAGGTTAAAAAGTGACATTAGAAGATGGACCAGGAGATTACTGCAGGCCAGATGTTGGGAGAAAGTTTAAGGTAAATAGCAGGCCCTTGTGAAGACGGAGGAGAGCTTGGACTAACGTGCTGTGTTCCTGATACTTCTCTGAAACTGATCTCGGAGCGGACAAGTCATAGCGACGGAACAAGGTGTCTGAGAAAGAATCGAGATCACAGAGAGATGCCAGGCCTCGAGTTTGACAATCCTGATGCTCCAGTGCTGTTCGGGGAGGATCGTTGACCTTATCGAGTGATTGTACGAGACTGTTCCCGAGTGCGGAATTTAGGAGTCTTGTCCCCAGCACCAGCGAGGAATTTTCAAATGTGCAGCGAACGTTACAGAAAGTGAGAAATTCATCAGTTTTCCTGGAACCTACAATTTATGACAGTTCTTGTACATAATCTTGTTAATTTGTAAATATTTAGTCAAGAATATTGAATTACGTAAGCCAGATTCCTTAACGGCCCTTGCCTACTTAGAAATCAGCCTATCCAGACGTTAAAATATGTATTTCAAGAAATAATTCTCTTTGGCACACTAATTATTTTTCTTCAAAATTACAAAATCAATCAAAATCTCCTTCAAAATTCAAAAGCACGCACGCACACACACACACACACACACACACACACACACACACACACACACACACACACACACACACACACACACACACACACACACACACACACACACACACACACACACACACACACACACACACACACACACACACACACACACACACACACACACACACACAATAAATGTATAAATGTTAAACTTTGAAAAACTTATTTAATTTTTCAATAAATTTGATTAAAATTGAATTAATTTCCTAAATTAAATAATTTTTTAAGGAAAAAACTGATCTTTGATCTATATCCTGTGTTATTAATAAACTGAATTTTATGTAAAATTACATAATCTTGCGTAAGATTAATTTTGTATCTAACAAAGCGAGAAAGAATAATGCATATAATAAGCTAAATATCATTATAACAATTAATTTAAAATAAAACATCATATGCGTTGCAGATATCAGATTATATATATTGTATTTGAATATGTGTAAAATGAAATTTTTGTTACGAAAAATATATTTATTAAAGGGATTCTGCAGCATTACCAATACTTCAAATTTTACTGAATTGCCTTGCGTACATTAAATATAAGAACTTTTTAATTTTTACGTTAAATCATTGGTCTAAAATTTGAAAACAAACAATAACTCTTTAAGATAAAATCTATTTATTTTGAGAAATAAAGAATAGCTGTTTTTTCATACTGAATTTTATTTCTATATCTGAAATGATATATTATATCGATAAAAGATTTTTCAGTATCTGACACCATTATTATGAAATAAGAGAATGCTTCCTATTATCAATGCTTTTAGTTCTTCTTTTATTATAGATAACAGTAAGGAAGAAAATATAGAAACAACTCGAAAGTATCTATAAATGCATTTGTGATAGATAACAGTGAAAGAATAAAAAAACTGCAAGCATATTTTCTACAATAAATATAAGGACATTAAAAAAACTATTTCCAATAAAATTAGCATAAGAAATTTCTTACATAAAATATGGTGCACAAAAAATATCTTAGGTCATTTTGTATTATAGTGATGACAAAAATATGCAAAAACATATTATTGTATTAATGAGAAAATATTGGATTATTTTTCATCATAACTGTGTTTTTATGTTTCGATTTTAATGTTAAAAATTTTCTGTCATTTAGATGCAAGTGGAAATAATATTTAATTGTAGGGTCTCTTAATTTTTTTTACATTGTATACATACCGACATTTGCATTAAAAAGCTTATTTTACTATTGATAGAAATAAATTTGGTGTACATAAATCACTTAGAATTCTGTAAATAATAAAATAATATATATATATGTATTATACATACATATAGGTATATATTATGTATATATATATATATATATATATATATATATATATATATATATATATATATATATATATATATATATATATATATATATATATATATATATATATATATATATATATATATATATATATATATATATATATATATATATATATATATATATATATATATATATATATATATATATATATATATATATATATATATATATATATATATATATATATATATATATATATATATATATATATATATATATATATATATATATATATATATTATATTATAAATGTTTTCCTGTCATTGAAACCTATTCTCCGCAATTACTTTTATGTAATATAAGATGACATCAATCATCTGTTATTTTGATATCAATTTGGAATCTCATTAATTTCGATTATTTTTGTTTCAATATATATAATTAGAGATATTTATTTTCTGATGTGTTTAGTACTTTTCGAAGAATTTCCAAAAGTACTAAACGCATCAGAAATGAAAGATAATTTGATAAATGAAGGATAATTTGACAACTTCTGCCACTCAAAAACCTATACAATGTTTAATTATAATAATTATAGTAATTCACTGTTTTATTTTTGTAGCACAGTGATTAGAGAATCTCAGATTCTCTTATAAAAGATAAAAGAATAATAAATAAAAAAATCTGAATTTTGTTTCCCTTATACTCAATTTCTGAAAATAATTTATTTCTAATAATTTTAAATTTATCAAAAAGTTAAAAACTTATCATTTGTAAGAGATTTTTTTAATAACATTTCTTTTATTTTCATTGGCTCTCTCTGTTTACAAGAATTTATTCTATACCATATTTTTTCTCCTTAACTATAGTTTGTATATGTTAATATTTATAAATAATATATATCTAAAATATACTGTTACAATAGTAAATCTGAGAAATCGTTATTCTATTTATTTATTAATTTTTTAACAATTTGATAATATTTAATCTTTTAATCTTAGTAAAAGTTTTTAAGACTAAGCAGTTTTGGTATTAAGTTTTTTCTTATTATACTAGTTTACTTGTTGTACATAAGCATTTTAAATTCATTTGTTTAATAGCATGTGTTAAACTTATTATGGTTACTTCAATTCTTTTTTTCTAGAAATAAAAACGAATGAACTAAATAAAGCAGACTTCAGCTTACAAAGAAATATATTTGAATGTGAATTTAATTTTAAAATAAAAAGTACTGAAATATTAAAATGTGAATCAAAAAATTATAGGTGTAATTTTTTATAAGCTTTTTTATTCCTTAAAATTTTTAAGGTAAGATAAAATCAATTTAAAAAGAAATGAATCATCAATTTTGTTTGGGAATTCGATGCATTCATTATTTTGTAATCTGTCAAATTATCAAAATTAATATAGATAAGCTTTTTCTTATTTTAAATTTAACTGAATAACAATATAAATTAATTCTATAAAAATTTAAATAAAAAATTTATTGACTTCTAAGTAGTAAGACATAATTTAAAGAAAACAAAAGATACATTTAAATCATCGTAAATTATGTCAACTTTGTATGTCAGTATGGTTATATTACAAGTTTTATATTTTTAACAATGTTTGAACTTCTTTTAAATTTTGAGTTCCTTGGCTTAATATTATTGAAGAATTTAATGTAAAATTATTTTAAAAGGATTTAAATTTCAGAGACAGAATAAGATACCTTTTATAGTAGTTTCTTTCATTTATTGTTTAATCGTAAGTAATATGAGTGGATTATTAATTTAATTGGATTAATTTTCAATAAAAAGTAAAGCTCTTTACTTTTGATGTTTTATATTTATTTTATATTTATAAAATACACACGAGTCTGAAAATTATTTGTTTCCTTATGAATGACGTTTAAAGGCAAAATCATATTTTGAAGACAAAATAATTTTATAAACTCAAAAGCGCAAGGAAAACTTGTGGGTAAAATATTTTTTTCAATTTTATATGATATTTGATTTCAAAGGATTTACTATAATAAATCAACTGCAAAATTTATTGGATTACTTTCTATAACTGAACTAAATTGAGTGAAAAGCAATCCTATAATTGATAATTGTTTTGACAAACGAGGCATGGTTTGAAACACCTTAAACGGAAAATGTTCCAGATAATCCAAAATAACCTTCCGATTAAAGAATTATATTTAGAAAAACGAAAGATATTTTTAGTGTAGTGATCAAAATTTATGTATAAAATAATACATGTTATCAAGCGCTTAAGCGTATTCTTATTTTATAGAGGAAAAATTTATATTATTACTATACACACACACACACACACACACACACACACACACAACACACACACACACACACACACACACACACACACACACACACACACACACACACACACACACACACACACACACACACACACACACACACACACACACACACACACACACACACACACACACACACACACACTATATATATGTATGTATATATATAAATATATATATATATATATATATATATATATATATATATATATATATATATATATATATATATATATATATATATATATATATATATATATATATATATATATATATATATATATATATATATATATATATATATATATATATATATATATATATATATATATATATATATATATATATATATATATATATATATATATATATATATATATATATATATATATATATATATATATATATATATATATATATATATATATATATTAGAAATAAACTAAAAGAATTGAAACAGGAGATATTTTCGCTCCTTATATTACAATATTCGTAGTTTTTATTCTACTGAACTCATAACCTACACACATTAAACATTTAATTTTTTATATTTTTAACTATAAGATAATATCTAATTGTTTCAGTGAAAATGTTTTTATAAGCTTACTAGAATTTGTGAAATGTATGTAAAAACTGTAAAAGTACATAAAATGACAACCCTTAAAAATATTTTGACAAGATAAAATAAATCTATTTCACTAATTTAATTAAAAGAACTTTTGTTTTATATTACCACATATCTTTTGTATTTTTCTTAACAAAAGTATTAAGAATTTTAAAAATTAATTTCAGATGTTTAAAAATGTCTGTAAAATTTTACATTACTTAAAGGAGCTTATTGATAGACATTGAATATAAATATCATTTAATTTTATTATTAGTATCACCTTGCAAATGATTCAAAAGGATCAGTTTAGGGAAATCATTATAATTTGTTAGCAGAGATTTGTATCATTGAAAATATTTCCCTGTAAATTATTGAGTAATAAAAATAACTTTGGGAATTAGATATATATCATAGATTTTTTCAGTTTTTACTGTATTACATTTTACAATATCTAATATGCTCAAAATAATTATAATTTATTTCTATCATGAATAAAGTGTACATTTCCATGTATAATTTTTATTAAGTTAGTTATGATTTATCTGCATCATATACTTCTTGGTAACATGTTATCGAAGCATGCACGATTCCATCTGAAATCATTTAGAGAAATCCTTTTGGGATTTCATGTTTTGGAAATGAATTGAAATCAATATGAATTTTAATGAATGTATTTACTATACGGCCTACGTAACGCGATTTCAAATTTCATTTTTAATTCAGCTCTTCATAAGTCATAATGTGAAATAAGTATAAAAATAATTTTATCTGACAAAATTTTTCTTTAATTTAATAAGATATTTCAGACTTTTTGAATAATTTATTATAAGTATGATGATAATATATTCACAAATGTATAACTTAAAGTCATTCACAACCCAGTTAATTATATCTGTTATAAAATTTCTAGAAATTACCCAGTAAATTATATCTGTTATAAAAATACTAAAAATTATCCAGTTAATTATATTTGTTATAAAATTGCAGGAAATTACCCAGGTAATTATATCTGTTATAATATTACTGGAAATAGTACCTCCGGTAAGAATAGTCATAGGTTGAAAAATTAAATATATTCCTTATTTTTTGTATGCATTATATTATCTTAAAATTAATGGATGATTATCAATTGATAATAAGAGAACTTCTGAACAGAACAAATATCACATTAATATCTAAATATTTGTGTTCTCAATGAAATTTCGTCAATATAAATGACTCCAAAAATTCCTCATCTAAAAATATCGTTTTTTAAACCCATTAACAGATAGAATGCCGATAAAACATTGTTTATGTATGCAAAATCATTTAGTTACCTACCAGTATTTATTTTGTAACCGAATTATATATAACAAAGGAAAAATTTAGAAATATCAAAAAAATCATGCCAAATATTTATAACTTCACTAATTAATTAACTTTGTTATTTATTTTGTATTGTGGTCTGATTGCGATTTATTTTTGGATATTATTTTGTACTGTGTGCGTAAGTATAATGCCTAGTAGATTATTGTTAAATGAAATTGAAAAGGTCAAATTACAGCATTCCATCAAGAAGGAATCAGCAATCGTGAAATTGCTCGGAGACTAAAAAGATCACCCCGAGTTATCAACAATTTTTTAAATAATCCAAAACAATATGGGTCTAAAAACGTTCAGGACATAAACCGAAGCTATCAGAAAGAGATAAAAGACATATTTTTCGTGAAGCGTCCAATTCTTCTAAATCTTGTGAATAGATTCGCAGCACTTTGAAGCTTAATGTCCATCGAGAAACTGTTAGAAATACTTTAAAGTGATACATAAACATTGTGAGAAAGAAATTGAAGCCAGCACCCGCAATTAATGCTGCTGATAAAGTGAGAAGATTAGAATTTGGACGGCAACACATGAAAACAGACTGGACAAAAGTTAGTAAAAATTCATTAATTTTTCACATTATTACATTATTGACACAATAAGTTCATTTATTCAAATTTATTGTTAGAACATTTGGTGTGATGAAAAGAAATGGAATCTTGACGGGTCCCATGGGTACAGATACTTTTGGCACGATTTATGCAAATAAACAAAGTACTTTTCAAAACAAAATTTTGGAGGGGAAGTATAATGACTTGGGGAGCTTTTAGTGCCCACGGAAAGCTTCGTCTAGCCTTTGTTCCGAATAGAATGAATAGTGAACTTTATCAAGAAATCCTAGATGGTTCATTGATCTCTTTTTTAGAAGAAAATGATGATATTTCTCTTACATTTATGCATGATAATGCGTCAATACATCATAGTGCCAGTACCAGAAACTGGTTAAATTCTCGAAAAATCCCTGTTTTACAACACCTTCCCCGTTATCCAGATCTCAATCCTATCGAGAACATATGGGGGATATTAAGTTTGCCGAATATACGACGAATACAGCTCTATTCAAGAGCTCAAAAGTGCCATTAAAGATGCGTGGAATTCTCTAGAAGAAATCCTGATAAATGTAAGCCAAATCGTATTTTTAATTTAATTCGAAACAAAGGAGGCCACATTTGAAGTTTTTGATGTAAAACTTGTAAAATTATTTTATTAATAAAAGAAATATTTTCTTTGAGGTTATAATTATTTGGCATTAAATAGTATAAATTTTATGATTTTTGGAGATTATATTTTACAAAAATATTTCTCACAGAATAACCAACTAAAAATATTGTTTTATAATAATGTAATTCTTCATTGTAAACTGAAAAAAATTTTGAAACATTCGAATTTATTAAAAAATTGATAGACATTTCACTGAGGTTATAATTTTTTGAAGAACTTTATTACTGAATTATATCTGTGCAGAAAGGAAAAATATGTGACTGTGGTGTCTCAACATAATCTGAGGAAGTATTGACATAGCTGCTTTTATTTCCTTTGGAGATTTTAATGAGCTCTAAAATGGAGACGAAAAGATAATTGCGATAAGTATAAATGAAGAAATATTTATAACATCACAATAACAAAGAATTTGGGAAGAATTATGGCTCAAAATAACTTGATTCATCATGGAGTCGCAAGATTTTATCTTGGATATTTGGTTCCTTGCATCTGATTTTTTTGAAAAGATATCAGTGATAATTTATTTCCTAATATGTGTGTGTCTGGAAGAGTTGAATGAGTAATCAGACAAGTTAATTTTAATAAAATAGTCTGCAATTTTCTTGCTTATATCTTCACATTAAGGAATTTTAAATACATTCTATAAAGCTGCAAATGGCGACATTGATTACAAAATTAGAAAATAAACTTTTGATTTTAAAATTTTTATGCAAGTAACCACTTACAAATATAACTATAATTAATTTAAGCATCCATAATTTTAAGCCAGTAGAGACAGAAAAAAATCTTTTGATCGAAATCAAATTTCACGACGTACACTTTTCGACAGTGAAAATTCGAGACTTTTCGACAGTAAGAAGGAGTTGCCAGAAAGTGACGAAACTCGGCAAATAGAGAGAGACAGCAAAGAACAAAAAGTGATCTGTAACTCAAAATGATATGCACAATAGAGAGCGAGAACAGGGTGGGGACAATCAGTTCTAGGACCACCGAGAACGGCGATACACGAAGCAGCACTCCCAGGCACAGATTCAATGAGAGTACGGATGGCGTCCTGAGGAATGGTTTTCCATTTCCTGTGAACTATTTACCAAAGTGAGTCTTTTTAAAGTGGCAGTAGCAGGATCTTCTAATGGTCCAATCGTATTTCAAACGTGTTCGATTGGTGAGAGATCTGGTGAGCGTGGTGGCCAGGGAAGCAGCTGTACACCTTGCAGGGGATGTTGGCTGAGGCGAGCAATGTGCGGTCGGGCATTATCCTGCTAGTAAATATGCTAAAAATAAAGAGTATTGGGCACCCCCTGAAGGTAGGGAGTGTCACAGACTTCAGCACATCACTCACGTAACGTTGCGCTACCGTAATGTCGTGAATACGAACTAGATATGACCTGGAATCATACACAATAGCGGCCCAAACCACGATGCCACCCAGTCACGTGGTGAGGCATTCCACAATTGCTGAAAGTTTATACCTGTCTACACACCAAAACCACACTCGTATGCGGTGACTATCACTAAGAAACAGAAGCGTGATTCATGATAGAAAACGATCCTGTGCCATACCATCGTCCGCATCAGTCTCATCCGGCACCATTCCATATGTGGGCGTCTATGGTGTGAGGTCAATGGCAGTATTCTTAACGGTCGCCGTGAGCGCAAGCCACTAGCAACCGATGGATGGCAAATGGGTTTGCTTGGTATGGTAGCATCCAGGGTGTCTTACACATGGTGGAGAATTTCGGTAGACGTGCTTTGCGGGGCCACTACCGTTTCCCGTCGGATGTGTCATCTGCTGTGAGCGCTGATCTCATTCTGGTTGCAACGGCACTCCGCAAATATTCCACAATTCGTTGTTTCAATTATCTTCGCCACAGCCGGTGCCCTGTGTAAGCGTCCAGGTGTCTGACAGTTGTGATTTGCCGTAAGAACCAACTTGCCTTCTTAGTTCGATAACCCTGGTAAACTCGTCTGTTAGTTGGAACTGATTCCATTGACGATGGACTGGCATTTTCTGCAATTACAAGCGTCCTTTGCGACAAGAACAAACTTTCAACAATTATTTTCCAAACGGATGGGAATATTGCTCCTTCTGTCGGTTCTTCATTATATAGCTTATCCTGAAGAGCTGCCCATTTCACATCATTTGTATCACTTAGTAAGGTGCTTCTACCCTGAAATTTGTATAATTGTTTAACTACTCCTTCTTGGTGTTGCATTTTCAATGTTTGGCAGTGTAAAAACAATGAAAGTATTCCGAAATAGGATTTTGCAGACATTTTTTAACTCCTCAGTTGTAAAATGTTATTGTTCAGTATTTTCTTTTGATAAAAAATACCTTTAAAATGTATTGTTGAAAACTATGGCTTGGAGGTATTATAGATAGATTGAATCTAAGCAAACGCAAAGAAATGTAGTGAATGCTATATTTAAGTCACTAGTAGTATAATTTCAAAGCTGTAAAACTGATTCTATAAAGCAATGAATGTTAGATGTCAGCTATAAATATTATATACACAGCACATTGAATATATTGAGTAGGCTGGGTACTTGATGGAGATCTTCTGTGGATACTGAGTAGATAATGTCAAACTCATTCGTGTGCTTCCTTAGGAAACAGGTGATTATGGTTTTGGTATCTAATGAGGTAAAAAGATTATGGTAAAATTTTACTATACGGTCACCCTTGGCGAAATTTCGTCTGTTTGTTTTGTTTGTTTGTTTGTCGCTCAACGGTCATTTCTTGCACACGAGGGCTAATTAGACCGGGACTTACGGCTTAAAGTGGATTCCGAACCACTACAAACATCCATGCCCAAGGTGGGATTCGAACCCACGAACTGTTGAACCGAAGGCAAGAGCGCTAACCATTCGGCTGCCAGCTCGGCGGCGAAATTTCGTCGTCGCTAAGGGTCGTATGTCGTCGTATTCGTCGTATGCCGAATTTCCGATCGAGAAAAACGGCGGGAGGAAGACGGCTGAAATAGAGACAAATATTTCATATATTGTTGATATCTAACAATATGCTCAATTAATTTTACAGAATTAACGAAAAACGCAGATTTATACATTTAAAACATCAATGGTAAAACAATACAGTTGATATGTTAAATTATCCATAAAAATGTTTTGATTAAATTTTTTATTAATGAATTTAAATGGGTAAATATTCATGAGAAATTAATGACAAATAGGGTTGCCAAAATACTAGTTTGCCGGGTTTCCAGTAAAAATGTTCGCCAAATTTGTCGCCAAAAAAAACGCACCAAGGGTGACCGTACAGTAAATTTGATCCAAGGTTAATATATAAATGGACACAATGATAGTTGAGTGAAAATTAGTGAAAGTTGTTAGTTCAGATTGTGTTTGGGAATAGGTAAACACATATCTGTGTTTAATTCTATGGGTATATCATAGTGTTAGTTAAGCGAATTTGGAAGCTCTTTTGTCTTATATAGCATTGTACATACTGAGTATGCAGAATATTTGACGGAGGTCTTACATGGAAATAGGCTTTGGTGAGGCAATGTATGAAGTAATGAAATGATTACCTTTTTTTATGACAATAGCATAAGTTAGTTTCACTTTTATTAAAACTATGAAAAAACTTAAAGTATGGATTTGTGATAATATTTTAGAAAGAAGAGTGTATCTATCGATATTATTGTGTTGTATTTCAAACATTTGTGATGATTACATGTGTTTTTGTGAGAGAAATCATTTTAAATAAAAATTTTTGCCGTGAAATGCATATTGTTTAGTTGATAGAGTCTATTGCTATTTGTTTTGGAAGGCAACGGACCTTTTCATTTGCTTTTGTTCTGTTAGCTCATGATCAACTTGATAACGTCTTTTTAGAGACGTTGCCAGTTTTGAAAAGTTTCTCATATATTATGTATTAACGGAAATGAAGATTTGAGTTATCAACTGCTGGAACTGTAGAATGTCTATAGTCCCAGATGATCTAAGCAATGACCGATATTTCTTGTTGATATTTCGTTGTTACAGTTCTCTGGAGTTTGCTTTGGCAACAAGATAAAAAGCCGCAAGTGTCAAATAATCTTAAATGGGTTAAGGTGATATTTTTGCTTTTAGATAAATGGTGTGTATTCAATTTACCTCAGGAATCACAAAAGGTTAATTGCGGAACTACGTATTGGTGATGTTTTTGATATTTAAACAAAATGTGTTTTCACTAGAGAACATGCCACCCAACTTGTCTAGTGGTCAGCGTGCCTGACTGCGGATAGGGAGGTCCTATGTTCGAATCCCGGTTCGGGCATGGGTGTCCTTTCTCTCTCTATCTATCCTGTCTTTGTCTTTTCCTTGTAAGAATGTGTTGTGAATGATTGCCTACCTTATAAACGGGTACCTATGGCATGTGTGTACTGAGGAAGTCGGATTCCACTACTTCTAAAACCTGGGCTGACCCTCCTGCTCATCCTTGGTACTTCCAAAGACATCCTGGAGCCGCCACAGCATTTAAAGGCTCCAGAGTACATCAGACGACACTGTCTCGACTTTCTACTGGCCACTTGAAGTGTATGATCTTTGAGGACGGTGAAAGAAAATACCCATCATGCCTTAAGTGCGACAATGCTCCGTTTTGCCCACAACACATCTTGAAATGCTTGGGGTTTTCTCGTGAAGAGGCTGTGAAAAGTCCACATCTGCTTTTGGACGTTTTGGCTATCTATGATCTCATGGATCTGGTCTAGTTCCACTAGACCAGATGGGGATTAGTCCCACCACTCACCCACCACGTATGTACGATCTGAGCAACCTACACGAAGAAAAATAAATCTTTAACAAGCAAATATTTAATAAACACTAAATTTATAGAGCATAAAACTGCCTATTTCAATCATTTTATTCCTAAATATTTTTTGAAATATAAAATAAAATAAAAAGTAAACTATAAAGAAAATGTATAATCAATTATAATGCTTAATTTTATTTTCTAACCAGCCGTAAACTTACCTAAATATAAGGCATTTATTTATTACAAATGCTCAGAAAATTGGCTATGATGTCATTAGATCTGTAGCCTTTCAATATTTCTAAACTTCATAGTATATAAAATACAGTATATTATTGAAACTTTAACATTGGGTAAATTTTTGAGTGCAACTTTTTTCATATGCATTTCATAACAAGACAGTGCAATTCTAGTGCATTAAAGAGAATGCAATTGCATTGCCCCGAAATACACTTTTTTACAAAAAGAAAGTGTCAATAAAATATATATTTTTTAAAATAAGAATAAAAATTTTTTATTTTGAATAACGCATCCATCGTATTATCTAAAAATAATTAGCATATAAAGAATAGGTTAGGAGTATTGAATATTTATTTAAATTTAATCATTATCAGTTTTTATTTTTACGCGTTTATATTTTTATACCATTTTGGAATTTTAAATATATAATTTTCTTACCATCTTTAAATGTATGCATACTATAGCTTTAAGAAAGAGCATTGATGAATAATTTATAACGGATTTTTACACTGTAAGTTCAGAAGTATCTGTTTTTAAATCAAAAATGCAGTCAATCAGCATCTGGTATATGAAATTTATTGTAATTAAGATTATGACAGCTTTTTTTAGGCCAGAATTTGCCAATTTTAAATCCTCGATATACTTCAAATTTTGCAGATTTTTAAGGATACAGTTAGATTTATTTATAATAATGTAACAAATTTATGAAGTTTAAATTGTAATTTTTTGTTATTCACAAATGTGATAAAAGCCTTTTTTTCTAGAAAAAGTAGAAAATAACTCAAAATACATGATTGTGTCTATTTATTTAATACTATTTATTAATAAAAATATAGTAATCTCCCCTATAACAAGGTACTCCTATAACGCTTTTTCATATTACACGATTTCATGTCAATCGTATAACACGTGTTTTCCCCCACATAATAGGTTATGGTTCTGTACTGAGAAATTTATAATAATTTGTACAGTTCACAACCGATTTCACGTACGTTTGCACACTGTGTTAGTTGTGTTCTTAAAAAATTAAATTCATTGTATTATTTACCTTCGAACATTTTGCTAGAAAAATATTCGGTGGAACGTTATTTCATATAGCTCCTACAGTGAATGAACATGTCATTTTGAAATTAACTGTTTTTTAGTCATATATTTTTTTATTTAAGATATTCTTAATTTGATTTTAATAAAACGCTCACATTTCGTTCATAACATAGTTTTTCCTTAATATTCAATTTAAACCCCTTTAAGGGCCGTGAAAGTCTTGTGGTTAGGTTATCGGCCTTCCATCCATAAGAGCGGGGTTCGATTCCCAATGCCGCCAAAGACCCACCGAGTACATGCGATATACGTGCTCGTTAAATCTGTGGAATCGAAAGTCCTGTGGTCGGTCGTTGAGCAGTTACCATGGGTGCAATGGTCGGGAGAAATTTAGTCCCCCTTCAGATCAATGCCAAAATTGAGGGAGTAGATCCTCTGGTGCTGCCATCTATTGGAGGATTTGAAGAGCAAAAGTCGTACTTTCACCTTCGTCGTGCTCTGATTAAACGAAAGACGCTCCCAATTGACTTAAATTCGCATAGCCAAGGAATAGCGAACTTGGATTGTCCAAGTGTCATTAGTAACAACAACAACAAACCCCTTTAAGGAGAAAAGTTAAATGTGAAAATATGATATTCATATTTAGTGTGTCATTTGCACATAATGCTTTATACGAGGTCGTGTTAATGTGTTCAACGAGAATCTTATACAGCACCTATCCAACTGGACGCTGGTGGGAGATAAAACAAGTTTGGGAATTCTGGAGATCATCCATCGCCTTACTATTGAGCATGACGTTCATTTTCAGTGGGTTCCATCCCACATTGAAATAGATGGTAATGAAATAGCTAATGCCTTGGCGAGAAAGGCTTCTACTGATGGCGAGTGTGAGGAAAGTACTCTCAAGTATACAGAGATCTCCTCAATTATTAAAGTACAGATGAACATGAGATGGCGTGTTCCTCCGTACCACTCCTGGTACTTCGCCATAAGCTCTGGTGGGGGACTTGGAACCAAGGGTACCAGAAAGACACAAACAGTTCTTTCTCGGTTCATTAGGGGACATATTAGAGCTCTCGCTTTTCATCAGGGACAGAAGAACTACCCGGATTGTCACTGGTGCGGAACCGTGCAGGCCTCAACTACCCTTATTCTAAACTGCTTGGATTTTGCCAAAAGTGACATTCTTAAAGATCCTACACAATTTTTGGACTTGTTGGAAACAATGGGTTTTATGGAGATGGTCTAGCATTGCTTGATCATCTGGGATTAACAACAACAACACGAGAATCCTCGTACAATTCGTTTTTATAATGATTGTTTAATAATATATATAGTTTTCTCCAAATTTTGCTTGTCAATTTCTTGTTCTTTTTTTATTCTGTGATTCGAATGATAAACAGTCACTCTTACTTCAAGTATTTCTTGTTCCAAGCTAAAATAGTTTAATAATGCAAATCACTATAATGAAACGGAAACCATACAACAAATTGTTTAAGTCTCTTTATAAGGATTCACATTTACTTTGGCTTCTTGGACGTTTTTATAATTTATTATTTAACTGAATGTATGACGATTCTTACACATTGCACTATAATATTTTAAAATCAAGACATCATTTTTGATACTTAATATTTCGCTATTAATTTGATATTCTACTTCTAAAAATTACCTTTATAATATTTCGGAAATCTCATTTGTGAATATGTTTTATATCCCATAATTCATATTAAATGATCCTTGATTGATTTCTTTGAGCCGCGACCATAATTTTAACATTTCAGAAAATTGTACTTATAGTAAAGTTTTTGAAGCCCAGTGGCTTAGTGGCAGCGTTTCACGCTCCCATGACACAGGTCCGAGGTTCGATCCTCGGGCTGGGCAAGGTTGACTCAGCCTTTCATCCCTTCAGTGGGTCGATTAACTGAGTACCAAGCATGCTTGGGAACTAAACACTACGTTAGGCTGACCATCAAACTGGGACATATGCTTCGCACCCCAGAGCCCTTAAAACAACATAACTACTTACAACAGAATTCCTGCCTGCTGTTAGCAAAAAAAGTTTTTGCTCAAAATAAATTTGTAAAATGCAAATAAAATACTGAAGTTTTTAACTACGAATATGTTCATTCACCTTTCACTTTTGATGGAATGTAATATTTCATTAAAATACGAGGTCATTGAATTTATTACTTAATACTTTTCCAATAAATAAATCAAAATTAAATTTTTTTTTTATCGAACAAGAGATTCAGAGTTCACTTATTTAATAATAAATTATTTAACATTATTATTAATCACTAAAATAAAATTTGACATTATTTAATTGAAAATAAGAATGAAATAATAATTATTATAAATAATATTTTTTTATAAAAATCCATTAAAACTAATTACATAATATAACTTTTTAGTTACTTTGAAAATTAAAATGTGTCTAATTATTTGCATGGAATGTCTTTTATATAAATAGTTTTGTCATTTATGTAATACAGTAAATACATTTTTTTATATAAACACCTTCAAAAAGAATACATAAAATTCTTTTCATTTTTATCATATTGTAATATTGATTTTTTAAATAATTCTCCAATTAATTAACACCCCTATTAATTACAAATATATATAATTATATTTTAATAGGCAATGATGAATATTTCATTTACGCCAAAGATTAATTAAATGAATTTAATATGTTATAGTTTATGTACCAATTATTTGGCCTCTTCCCAATTAATTATCCTGTATTCTAGGAGCAGTAGGATATTATTAATTATATATATATCCATGAGATACATCAATTTTCTTAAATAAATGATTGACACTGTAGGAGATAAAAACAAAAACCACCTGCTCCTATAAACTGTGGTGACAAAATATAAGCATATCCAACAAAGCATTTGCTTCGCGCTTTTTATCTAACAACATTCCTCCTTGATATTTCTTAGTCTTCGAATATACCTTGCTATTGCGAAGACATCACGATTTTATTTTTTTTCAATCCTTGGTAAGTAAAATTAATGAAGAAAGTGATTAATCCTGCATTTTTCTGAAAACTTAGTCATTAGATTTATCACTCATTGACGTGTTGTTAATAAATTAAGTTTCTTTAAGCGAGTGACTGAACTTTTGCAATCTTTGTTGTCAAAAGAAGAAGCAAAAATTGATTAATGAACATTGGTTTTTTTCCCTAAAAAGTGTGCTTTTTGTATCATATAGAATAAGACGTTGGCGGAATATTTTATAGCTAATAAGAAGCTAATACATGTTTTCATAATATGTAGCCTTTAATATTGGTTATTTTATTTAATTGTTTTATTACACAATAATAACAAATTACAACTATAAGTTCTTTATAAAAATAGCTATGACATCAAAAGTTTTGTTACAAAAATTTTTAAGATTATTTTTAATGTTACTTTTTGAGAAATCTTTATTTTTATATGGTGAAAGGAATTACAAAAATGTTTTTTTTTCCAATTTTTTGTTAATTCATAAAATTTAATTTGCATATGAAGATATGTTTTGCTCACTAAGATAGTAGAAAATAACTAGCTTAAATTCAACTTAAAATCAAATCAAGTTTCTATTTTAAATTTTATTAATTTATTACAAGAAATAATTATTATATTAAAAAATAATATAAAATATTATTTTTAAGCAATTTTTTCAATAAATTTTATTAAACATGCAGATGGAGAAATTTAGCGATAATAATGAATCCATAATATAAGCTTTCAAAAAATTGATAGTGAATGATATATTTATAATAAGATGCCATCAACAGAACATTTCTATTCACTATTTTTATTTTAGGATATTCTTCAAAAATATTTAAATTATGTGATTAAATATTTGCTGCAAAACTAAGGAAAAAATCTCAAGGAAGATATATCGAAAGTAAAGTTTAAATGAAGTCTAATGAAGGAATGGATAATAACTACTTAAGTTAAAAAACATTTTGCTAGTAAAATTATTTAATTACTTAAGAAGCTAAATTGGTTAAATATATATATATATATATATATATATATATATATATATATATATATATATATATATATATATATATATATATATATATATATATATATATATATATATATATATATATATATGTATATATATATATATATAATAATAGATATTATATTATAATAAGAAACCGAGACACTATTTTAAATTATATTTTGCAAGGTTTCAAGAAATAATATTTTCAAGTTCTATGAAGGAAATGAATTTTCAGAAAGTCTAACTTTTCTATGCCAAATATTTAAAAGCAGTATGTAACTTGGATTTGTATACAAAGCAGCTGCAAATGTTGCAATTAATTGAATTTCTTATATTTCATTGCGAAAATCTGAAAATGAAATTACGTTTTAATTTTAAACTAAAAATAATTGATAAATGGAAATTATTTTAAGAATTTAGAGTATTTAAAGTACTGAATCTTTTCTAAAAGATGATAGTCATTAAATTAAATTGTTTAATTTGGAAAAAGTGGCAAATTAACTTTTCATCGTTTCTTAAATTTTCTTCTTTTGTCGTAATTTTAATTTTTTTTTTTGAAAAATATATAATTTTTTCTATATTCTCCGAGTAAAAAGATCTATATATCTCCATCTTGTAATAGTAAATTTTTATTTAATTTCAATAGACTATCAATTGTAAGTTGATATAATTTTCATTTGAGAGAAATTACTTTATTTGTATTTGATTAAAGCATTTTATTCATACATTAATTAGAAATTATTATATAAAACTTAAAATTGTGTGCATGTTATGTTAGTTTAACTCTATCATAACTTCTACTCCAAGACTCCACTTTATATACATATTTATAGGACTTCACAGTGATACGAGCTAAATATATAGAAATACAGAGAGAATTTTAATCAACCATTTAGGAACCCGTATAACTGTAACATCCTAGATGAAGTCTTATTATCATATATATATATACTTACTAACTAAACTATAATCTCTCTTCTAAACTAATGGACCATTTTAAAGTTGTTATAAGTTTTATATTTCATTATTTCATTTTAAAAGTTTTTTACTGTCAGCAAAATTTATATAATTTTTATATTACCTACAAATAAAACCAAAAGCAATGCAATTCTATTTAAAATAAAAATAATTTAATATTCTTCAGTAAATACGCAAGCAAAATACAAATATAATTGCTATGAATAATGAAATTTGATGTTAAAAAATTAATTAAATTACAAATCTCAAAATATAAATCTGATCTAAGAAACTATTTTCCTTAATAGTGAAATTTCAAGAGATTTTGTTTTATTTAGAATCGTTACAGCACGATGCGTGCTTTCCTTATTGACAGGAAAAATACCCTTTTTTCAGATCAAAGTTAATTAGGTTAACATAGTGAAACTTAAAATGTTAATTTGAAAGTTAAAATTAAAAAAAAACTTGTTTGCTATTCAGAGTTAATTATGATTGTACATTAATTGAATAAGCTCACCAAATTTCATTTGAATTTCAATGAAATTTCTTTAAAACGTGTATATTACATTTTAGAGTATTTTCGGCTATATTAATCTGGATAGGGTAATTTTCACTTGATTTATACTGGTCAGTCAGTATCTGAAACAACGCCGTTTCAGTTTTCTGTACATCTGTTTGTGAATTCTGAAGTGAATGTTTCTTTTACGTTGTTATTGTCGTGTGCCAGCTAGGCTGGCAACATGGGGTGCGCTGCTCCACTTTTGCAACTGAACCCTATTTTGGTGTGGAGTCCGACTTCCTCAGTACGCACATGCCATAGGGACCCGTTTATAGGGTTGGCAACCATTCACAACCCATTCATACAAGGAAAGGACAAAAGCAGGATAGATAGATAGAGAAAGTACATCCATGCCCGAACCGGTATTCGAACCCAGGACCTCCTTATCCGCAGTCAGGCACGCTGACCACTAGACAAGTTGGGCCACCGCTTCTTTTATGCAAATGAAGCTTATATATTGTAAAAATCAAAACCATTCCATATATTCCCCTCTCTTATATTCTCGTCATTGTGGTGTACAATCGGCATCATCTGGCGGTTTCTTGTAGTTTGCATATTATTATTCAAGATGTGTGTGATAATTCTAAATATAAAATTTTAATTTTAGAGTTCAATTTCTATGTGATTCTGAATTATCATTATTTTATGGACATGAATGTAGTTTAAATCATTTCTTGAATAAACGATTGAAATAAAATTGATGGATTTGTGCTATATGCCTTCATTTTAATTGTTATATCTGTACCTGACGAAATATAGATAGATGGAATATTTCATAAGTATATATCTATTAAATGAATGTCAATGATTACAGGTTATTAAATCAATATAACTGCTTTTAAATTTAAAAGCCTAGATTTTTCTTATTTTTATTTTTAATGTACTCAATAATGACAGGAAAAATATATAACATTATCCTTTGTCAGATTTGTCGATTTCTGAAAAATATGGTCATATGCAATTAGTTTGACAGTCGATGAAGAAAAAGTGTCTTGATAAGAATTTTTTTATCTCTTAATATATTATTTTAATTCGTGTTTATTCTAATATGGGACAAGAAATTACAATTACCTCGCATTAAAAGAAGCATCAACGTGTAAAAATCTGTAAAGATCTTTGAAAATGAAACAATTCCTTTACCTGTTAGCATGTCCAATCTTTCACGAATTGGCATATAAACTGATATACTTTCTAGTTAACCATAAAGCTAACCATAAACCATAACTAATCATAAAGTCTTATATGGTGAAATTATCGAAGATATGCCGCGTGCATTAAATGAACTTTAAATTATTTATGATCGACTTATTCAAAGAGGCAAAAGACAGAAGCACGAAGCAGTGTTTGGCATTTATGCAAAGAAGCAAATAGTTACAAATGCAATGACTACTTAATTAAAAAAAACGTTAAGTTAAATGAACTAATAATTTCGAACCCCAAAATATTTTATTAAAGTTAATGAGTGGGTGTGAATTAATTGATTTTTTCAAAAGTTATAACGTTTCTGCAATAAATCCAGAAATTCAAAAAGTTTAATTAATCGAAACAATTGTTTCCAGTATATAATTAAATTTGTGACATATTTATTCCACAGATGTCAGTTTTAAGCACATATTTAGAGAGAGAGATTATATAAGAGAGGAGTATATATATATATATATATATATATATATATATATATATATATATATATATATATATATATATATATATATATATATATATATATACATATATATATATATATATATATATAGATATAGATATAGATTTAATAGAGTTATTGTGTTACAAAGTATATTTGTGAAAAAGTTATTTATTTCGTAGTGTTCAATGACACATTGTAAAGTAAACTGACATGTTTCCAATATAAAAAGAATACAAGAATAAATTTATGCATCCATAAATTCGAAGGTTCGATATTTTAGTATTGTTTCTTTTAAGCATTCTCTGTTAGATAAATTTAGATTTTGTGTTTGACTTTAAGTTGATGCTTATTGACATTTAAGAAAGATTTAGGATGATTTTTTGTTCTCTAAAACCCACATGTTGGATACTCAGAGGAAAATCTTTGTTAGTTTTATTAATTACTTTATCTTTAACTGATTTCCATTCGTGAATCCGGTATTTAAGATTTTAAGTAGGAATATAAGCCGATATTCTAGCTTTTAAGCTGCGTTATCTTTTACTAAGCAATAAATAATAATAAATAATATAATATAACACAATAAGTATTAGTGTAAAGAATATTTTTCTTTAAATTTTGATTCAAATTATTCAAAATTTGATTTCAATAAAATTTTTCCTACCTTTTAAAATTCATGAATGTTTTATTGAGGAAAAAAAGAATATAAGCCTAACAATATTACGAAGATATAAATTTTTTTAATGATATAAAAATAAGGATGCTAAATGAAAATGATTTTATCATTATTTCTACTGGCTTATCAAAGGCATAAAATAAATGAGAGCCCTGATTCCACTGTAGAAATGCAACTTTTGTCTGCTAGAATTAATCAATATTTTCTCTAGAGCTCTCTGTAGCTTAGTTATACGACTTCTTCAAATTAAAAAGTTTGTGATTCAATGTCAGATTTTGTTTAACGATGTAAGTTAAATTTTGAGTTTCTGTACCTTGATTTCGATTCATTTAAAGTGCGAGTTCGGAATCGTTTCTCTTTTTTTTATCTTGTTTTAAATAAATGTATCTTATTATCTGTGAAATTTGTCTGAAAACAAAACAATTCTAAGAAGGTTGTAAGAAGTGAATAATTGTCTGCATGGTTAAGCTATCACTACGTACAGTTATAAATAATTTATCTTCATCAAAATTCAACATAACTATTTCCTGTTAGAGTATTACAAATATTATGCTTGTTCCTTTGTACATAATTTTGCTTGTTTCAAAATATCATTGCTCAATTTTCACTCACTCACTCACTCACTCACTCACTCACTCACTCACTCACTCACACACACACACACACACACACACACACACACACACACACACACACACACACACACACACACACACACACACACACACACACACACACACACACACACACACACACACAGATATATATATATATATATATATATATATATATATATATATATATATATATATATATATATATATATATATATATATATATATATATATATATAATTCAAAATATGTGAAAATTTGTTAAATAAAGTGTATTTTTATTATATGTAAATTATAAATATGCACTTCTTATATGTTGCATAAAAGTTTAATTGAATTTTAATTAACATTTGCAATGCTATTAAATTTAAGACCACTTTTAAATAACTTGAAATAGCTTGCAATAGCATTGCCTGTATAGCAATAGCATTGCTGCTGTTAATTTACATACGTCTTTCGTCTTTTTAAAAACATATACAAAAGCTAAATCCATTTATATATTAAGTTATTTCTAGAAAAGACATATATATTATATGTATATGTATAGTATATATTTTGAAATGAACTGAATTCAAGGTTCACATATTCAGATTATTTCATCTTCGAAATTAAATTTATAATTTTATCAAATGTTTGGGTACATTGAAAAATTATATTTTAAACTGAAACAGTTTTAATGTATTTGAGGTAAAGAAATAATTATATATATGCTATATAATTAATTAGCTTAAAGTAAATTAAAATTAGTTTATGTTTCATGTATATTCACAAATACATAGTAATCTTATTTGTTATGGATGTAAAATAAGGAAATAAACAATATGTCAAAACATTGCAAACTTTATAACGAAAAGATATTTTGTTGTAAAAGTTAGTAATATTATCTTATAAATATTAGATTTATAACTGTATTTTTAGCAAATTTGAATATTGTTTTTTAATATGACTATATTAGAATGATCGCATATGATAGTATAAAATTTTAAATTAAATTATAAATTTGATTAAATCTTGGGTGCATGTATTAGTTAGTTATAAGTCTAATAGTTAATTAAAAAATATTACATGAATATTAAGGCCGCAGTCTTATATCAACATTTTTATAATCTTAGATCTTCGCATATTACAATATAAAAAATATTGAATTTCGTAACACTAATAAAAAATGTTATCAAAAGGTCAGTTTCTAGAATAATGAATGATTTCTGCATTAAAAAACTATCAAGTGAGAAAATGTAATTAATTTATCGTAAATTTTAATGACTTTGAAAAATTAATTATGCTTTGAGAAAAATATAATCAAATTAATGGCTCTCTAAAAAGTAAAGTTTAAATTAAGTTATTTTAATCAAAGAAACCAGGGCTGATAATTTAGAAAATCTCATTATCTTGAGTACACATTTTTATGCTTGATTTTAATTAATTAAACACATTTAAGAACCGAAAACAGAACGCTTTCTTTTTCCACAAAAAGATACACAAATTTTTTTTACAAAAAGTATTCATCTCTTTTTATTATTTAAGAAAAACATCGAAAATAAGTTGAAAACTTAATTTTTGCTTATTATAAGGAAAAATTAAGAGCTAACGTACAAAAATATTCTTTGGATATTAATGTGTTAAGGTCAACGAATATTAAAAGTAATTACGACACTATTGAATAAACATAAAATTGGAGCTTTCTATTAATTTTTGGAAAAAAAGATTTAATGGATTACAAAATTCAATCTAGAAAGTGAATGTAAACATTTCAGCTTCTAAAAGTTATCTAATTTTTAAGAGTTATAAAAATGCAATATTTACTTAAAATCTTAAGTTAAATCTGATTCAAGTTTCAGTTACAAATTTAAATGATTCAAAATATATCAATGTTAAATTTCGTAACATAGTACTAAAAAACTTACAATTACCTTCTAGACTCGTATAAATTTATTTTGATAATTCCATTCACATTCATTGTCGTGTGCCAGCTAGGCTGGCAATATGGGGTGCGCTGCTCCACTTTTCCAACTGAACCATATTTGGTGTGGAGTCCGACTTCCTCAGTACATACATGCCATAGGGACCCGTTTATAGGGTAGGCAACCATTCACAACCCATTCATACAAGGAAAGGACAAAGACAGAATAGACAGAAAAAGAACATCCATGCCCGAGCCTAGATTCGAACCCAGGACCTCCTTATCCGCAGTCAGACACGCTGACCACTAGACAAGTTGGTCGGCGATAATTCCTTCAGTTTATTTAAATAGAAGCATAAGAAGCACAGCTGATTAATCATTCTATGAAAAGTTCAATTTATCATAATTTTGATTGTGGATCCTCTTGTGTCGCATACAATTTTTAAAATCGAATTGTTATAGAAGGTCAGGAAAAACTTTTATTTGTATAGTAATATAAATTTTTTTGTATCTAACGCAAGTCCTTGGCGTGTCTGCCCTTAATAGAAGAGCAGCCCAATAAAAATATGAGGAAGTATAAAAAAGTGTAAATCCTTTAGTAGCCTCAAAAGAGTTGTCAGTCATAAACTTTAAAACTTCAGGGAGTTCTTGAAGTGAGCGACATCCATATCACCATGATTGCACAATGGACAACGAGCAGAGTCCATTACACCTATTCGATGCAGATGCCTTTGTAGATAGTCATGTCCAGTTGTCACCCGGAAACAAGCGACATCAACAGCTCGTGGTTAGGAACCAGGGATTTTATTGTTCCCGTCGAGTAGAGTTTTTCACTGTCTGTCCGTAGCCGCATCAGCATAAAGGGAAACTCTGTCATCCTTTATTTTACTGAGGATTGCACTTTTGGTGTTACGCAAAGGCAAAGGGGGATTTGGCTGGATCATTAGCTTTCGCAAGTCTGTCTGCCTGCTCATTTCCAAAAACATCGGAGTGGTTAGGGGTGATTTGAAGAGCAACGCGGTCCTTGATTTCAATTAGTTCGTGCAGTTTCATTCTGCAAGAGTGGACTAGTGCATTACTGTTATATATTTAAAATAAGAATAAATTCTTAGTAAAAAAAGTTTAGGATTTATCATATTGTGAATGGTCCTCTACAGAGGTAGAAAATTCTGAGGATAAACTGAGATTTTTTATAAGCATTATGAAACGGTTTTGATTCAAAGTATCTTAAACATCTATATTATTTTGTGTGTTTGCAAGAACATTGGTATGTGTGTTTCATTAATAGCAGGACATAACTTTGTTTGCGGATTTGTTCCGTTATCTTTATCAATGATTTCACCAACATCATCGCTATTAAGAATGAATCAGATATTTCCCAGGTATATAGAAATTAGACACTCTGATCTATGACAGTTTATTTATAATATAACTTCAAATAAGCATTCCTTTACATAGATGACAAGACTGAGTCATTTCTGTCTAAATGAATAGACAGTTGGTTTTCTAATTTTTAGGGGCTGTTGACCGGCAGTGAATCCAAGAAAACGTCAGTTTAAAAGTTTCCTTTTACAGGGGAACAGGAGAGAATGTTCTAAGCCTTCTTTTTTATTTAATAAAACTGAGTCTGATATATGTGTGACATTGCATTTGTGAGCCGAAGCAATAACTCCTGCTGAAATTTATTTGATCGGGAGTACCCAATTAATTAATGTTTGTTTTTATGACAAGTAAAAATTGTGCATTTTCTTTATGCACGAGTTACTATCAATTGATTCATGTATAATATTTATTTGAAAATTTTAATAAAATATTTGCTACAAAATATTTCTTGACTTTTAAGAAATATTTTGTAGCTAATATTTTCTTCTTATAGTGTCAGAAAACTTTAAAATACAGATTAATATTATAATGTTACAATGTTTGTAAAAAATTTTTTTTTGTTTTCGTCAGACAGATCCGAACTCAGAATTCTTGGTGATTTGGCGACCATCTGGCAAGATTCTTGGCGATTTGGCGAATATTTGGAAAGATTCTTGGCGACTTGGTGAGATTTGGCGAAAAATAGATAGTTTTGGAAATTTCCACCACCTAAGATCTAGGGCTGTTATTGAGCGAGATGATCTGGAATCATCCAGAACTTTGGAGAAAGACCTAGGGTTTCACGCCAAGTAAGTTATAAATACCATCGTTCCATGGACCGAGTCAGTCAGTTCCTGAGTTTCCAGCGGCAGTGATAAGGTAGTGGATACGAGCTGTCTGTCTGAGGTATTTGAAGATCTGTTTTTGGGAGCTGTTTACCGTTGAATCAGTTGACTTGATACTGCATACTTGTGATTCGTAAATGCTGTAACTGCTGGGTTTTTCTGGCATTTTTTAGAAAGTTCTACTATAGAAATTCTGTGATTGTTAAGAGTTTATTTTATCAACTCTCAATATCAACCCAAAACCCAAATCTCCGTACAATAAATTCACTTATTCATAGATACAACACACAAGTTTTATGTAATGTTCTATAAATGTATCTAAAATAAAATACTCATTAGTTGTTGTTGTTGCTTATCCTCCATGTCTGACGGAGTCAGACTAGATCCACGAGCTCGTTGACTGTAAGGAAGTCGAAGACTAAGAGAGGATTGCTAAAGAGATCCTCCCTAGAGAGACCCATGCAATCCAAAAGATGCTCAGGAGAAGCCTGATGATTTTGGCACTTGGTGCAGGTGACGAAAGTTTTCCTGCCCTCGTTGAAAGTGAGGCACTTAATATGACCGCTAGCAAGTCTTGAGAGAACAGTCCGGGTACGTCTGTCACACGGGAGGTCAAGGGACAAACCAGGTTTTGATCCCTTGTACCAATTATGGGTGGGGGTGTTTTCCACTCCTCTGAGATTTTTGATTTTTCCCGGGAGTATAACTCCAGAAAAGTAAGTGTGGAAGAGGGAGTATTTGAAATCTTGCAACCCTCCTTAGCAAGATTATCGGCCATTTCATTCCCGTGGAGATTCACATGTGAAGGTGTCCATTGCAAGTGAACATCATGATTAAGTGAAATGAGTTTTAATTTAAGCAGGATAGAGTTGCTGATCTTGTCGCCTACAAGAAGCCAATTACTAAGATGGTGGAGAGAACTACGGCTGTCAGACAAGATCCATAGGTCACCATAATCCTCTTCAGAAAGAATAACTTCTAGTCCCAGGTCTATTGCAATCAATTCACTTCTGAAGACAGAGCAGTGATTGGGATTACGATGAGAAAGAGAGAAATTGGTGTGAGGGGTTTCAATATATATGGCACTACCTGCTAGAATATCAATTTTACTACCGTCAGTGAAGATTTTGATGGCATTGTTAGGAATGTGGCTTAGGTTTTCCAAGGTCAGTTGTCTAAGACTCATTAGTTAGATTATACAGTTGATAGTTAAGAAATTCAACCACATTTAGCAAATGCTTTAAAGAAATAAGCTTGACCTATTCTGGTAGGAAATAATGTTTAATTTAATTATTGCAATAATATTGCATATTAAAAAATAACATTAAGTAATATTATCTTTTAGTGGATCATCATAGAAATAAAAAATAATCGGCTCAATTCTTGATTTGTGTGTGTGTATATTGTATATAATAGTTAAATCCCCTAAATCTTTAAATAAATTGTATCATTTAGAGTTAGGAACTTCCATTACTGAATTATGTATGAGGCTATCTGAGTTCAACAGATTATTTTGTGATTTGTTATGTATAAAAAATATTACGCTTGAAATAATTGATAGAGGATGGTATGGTTTCCAGAAAAAGGAAAGACACTCTTTTTTATAATGAATAATTTTATTACCAGTATGTATAGAATTGAATTTCTGGTAAAACAATAAACGATTAATTGTTGATGCAAAATTACAATTTAAAATTCTTTTGAATGTTAAATGAATGAAACTGAAAGAAATAAAAAAAATTTCGATCTTTAAATTCTCGGAGAAATTCAAAAAATGCTTTTTATTCTTTTTGTTATGCAATTACTGATTTCGTTAAAAATTTATTTGATCTAACAATTTAGGTTTTGATGGCATAATTTTTATGGCTATAATCACTGTTTTCTGCAAAAAAAGTTTATTGTTTGTCAAAGGAATTATGTATAGCATTTTTAAATGCTTTTATTTTCCACATAATTCCCTGCACCATTTATTACAAAATTATAAATGTGTTTTTTTAATTTAAAAGCAATCCTACACATTTCTAAGCATTGCAAATAGAATTATGATATTTGAAAGAACAAAAATATATACCTGATGTTGCTTTTTGATAAAGATTATTAGCATGTACGAGTATATAGCGAATTATCAGTATGTATGAGATGAAGCCTTTTTATTTCTAATAAATCAGAAATTTATTTCTAAACTCTGAAAGTTATAATAGTACTATAAGAAAATAATGAATGCGAATACTACTAAAATGAATGAATGAAAAAATTGTTTTTATAGAAAATGTTAATATAATTTAAAAAAATGGGTCTTGTGATTAATCAACTAAAAATTCTATCTTAATTAAAGCAGAAATTTTATTAAAGACAAACTTTCGTCAGCAATCTGTCCAATCACATTAATAAGGAAACAATTTTCGATTAGGAAGATTTTGAATTTTATTTTCTTCTTATAATTGAAAATACGGAGAAATTTTAATCAGAGCAATATGCAAATATCAACTTTAGTTTTCTCAAGTTCATATTCATTATAGTTAAAAAAAGTAGCTTTAAAATTTTAGTTAGTTTTAACTTTTTCATCATTTACATGAAATAGCTGTACTATTATATGGACTGATAAAAAACTCGAAATATTAAAAAAATTATCAGGATTTAATATTTTTTGTTGAGAATTTTGAAAATGTTATGCAAAATAATTTATAAGTGATTGGAATAACATTTCAAAATGCAACGGTCCTTTAATAGTGTCATATGACACTTTCAGTTTCTGATATCGTTTGCTTTTTATATATCGTCTGCTGGTGGAATTCTCTTATTCTTAAATTTTGTTTTTACGTTTTTTTTTGGCAACGAGAAGTTTTTCCGAAAGGGTTCGTTCGAACTTCCAGCAGTCTGGCATGGGATTCAACATTACCAGTTAGAATTTTGCTCATCCAAGCTGTTTTCTATAAAAACTGATTTTGGCAATGTCTTCGCATCAATTATTTTTTTCTTGATTTTTTCCCTTTTTCTTTTACAGGTATCCCTGAAATGGATTATCTTTGCAACATGTTTCTAAATGAAATCTGATTGTTAAGTTAGATCTGTGTTCACTATAAAACGTGAAAATTTCGTAAGCTGTATTCTAAAAATGCTCTTGTAAAGCGATAAATAAAATAAAGAAGTTTATACTAATGTGTGTCTTCATTTGAGTGTGGATGAGTAAATATTATTTTTCTATTCACAGGATTTGAAGAAGCCAAAGCAACTTACTGTTACTGGATACACCATTGTGCTGTCACGCGGCTTTTCCTTTGTTCTAGAAAATATTTTCTCGCTTTTCCTTTCAAATTAAATATGTTAATTTTTAGTTATTGGAATATTTTTGGGTTAAACCACTTTATTCTTGATTTCATTCTTATTTCCATTTGTATTCATGAAAAAGTTGTACTACAATATTAAGTAAGATTTGGCCTGGCGCTATTTTCTTAGAGGAAGTAGAGTTTCTGTAGTTCCTGCAAATTTTGTTATATTCATTCATTCATTGTCGTGTGCCAGCTAGGCTGGCAATATGGGGTGTGCTGCTCCATTTTTCCAACTGAATCATATTTTGGTTTGGAGTCCGACTTCCTCAGTACACGCATGCCTTAGGTACCCGTTTATAGGGTAGGCAATCATTCACACCTCATTCATAAAAGGAAAGGACAAAGAGAGAGAAAGTACATCCATGCTCGAATCGGTATTCGAACCCAGGACATCCTTATCCGTTGTCAGGCACGCTGACCACTAGACAATTGGTGAGCAATTTCGTTATGTATTATGCCATTTTAAAGCAATGTATATAAAATTATTTAGAAATGATATGTCAAAATATTTTAGTATTCGCATTTTAATAACGTTAACAACAACAATTACAATTAAAAATTAAGTGTGTTTCAGTGAATACTTTAGCGTCTGAATTAAGTTATTAAATTAGGTTAATTTTTATCAATAAGAGACCAGTTGTCTCAGTTTTATATGTTTATAGCATAAATGAAACAAAAAAGCTATTTTTATTTTTGATACTCAAAAGATCTCTCTATGGTATTCATTCTGATTTCCAGTCATTTCTTCTAATATTTTATAACATTCCATAAAATCATAGAACTGTATCCGCAACTTAGAAAAACATTATTAAAAATTTAAAGTTAATAATTCAGTGTAATTCATTTATGATTTCAGAGTAAATTTCATGTTATTTTAAAGTCTGATTTCTGTGTAAAATCTGTAAGTGTTTTACTTTCCGGAAAAAAGCAAGTGAATTTCATTGAACACTGCTCTCTTTTTAATGGTTAACTTATATGTTTTGTGAAGAGATAATCCTTAGCTCTGTCGTGGTTTAAAATTGTGATTTTAAATCCATATTTCGTTAGTTTCTTTAGGTATGGAAAAGTACACGAATTTTTCTTGAAAGTTCCAAAAAAGAAGATGTATTTTTTTACTTTTGTTCATTGACTTGTTTTCAATGGATAATTCAAAACAAGTTAATGGACAAAACGTATAGTATAGGTAATTAATTTAAATTTTTAATTAAAATTTTTTTCTTCTTTGATTATCATGATTAATGGTCTTAATAAATTTAACTCAAATATTGTGATTACCATAAATATTTCGTGATTGTCAAAGCTGTATAATGTTTCTAGGCAGAAGCATTTGACACTTTTGTAAAACAATCTTAAACTGTTTTACGAATTCTGTAAGTTATCAAAGAGCAGGGAGAAGATATTTAGAAACAATGGAATTATTGATTCTAATTCTTTATCTTGACATTAGATAGTGAAGTTTTTGACTCAGTTAGGAAATTATTATTTATAATAAACATTAGAACTAATTTAGGTATAATTTTTGACATCAAGTGAAATAATATGAATATTATTAATCCAAACACATTAATATAAGCAATTTATGTTTTTGTCAAGAAATATTTTTTTTCCCAAATAAATGCCTCATCTCATACATTAGAAATGTTTGGCACTTTCGGAATAAAGTATTTACTTAAAACCACAAGCATGAATTTTTAAAAAAATTTGATGAGACACAATAATGGAAATGTTCCCCATATAATATAACTATTAAAGATTATATCTTTCTAAATGTAACATGAAAATTAAAAATTCAATTTTATTCATTAAATACAAAAGAATCTGCAAAATTTCAATTTTTATTAAACACAGTAATTTAATGAAATGCCAGAAGCTAGAATTATGAATAATTTCATAATACAAGACTCTACAGCATTTAATTCATGGTGTAATTGTGATTTATTATACATATAGTCATATTATCTGGATTCTGATTTCAGAACGAACTATTGGTATATGATTTGTGTTAAGTGTATTGCAAATGTTAATAAAATTCTCCAAAATAGTTTTATTTCTATAAACGTTAAAAATAACAGGTTCGTTATTCCTAATATTTTAGCAATCTTAAAGGAAATTAAATTTATATTCCCCACATTAACTTTTTTCTTTTTTAAGTAAATATTGTCGTAAAAGGAAAGATGAGAGAAGTGCATTGGAATTTAATTTTTTGACATCAAACATTTTGTAAGAAACAATCAGAAGTTCTTATATTTTCCTATTAAATATAATTAATATTTAAGTTTCAAAACTTGATAAATATTTACTGAATATGTTTCTTAATGGATTAATGTAACTGTGCGGATTGTGTGTGTTATATTAAGGAACTACGATAAAAAGTTTTGTTGATACTAATAGAAAAAATATGGATTACATTGATAACTTGAGGTATATTCTTCAATATCTTATACTGTGTATCAAGTTTAGTCTTAAGTGTACTAACTTCAAAGTTTCATCAATAAATTTTTGCATGGTATACATGAGAAAATTATACGATGTGTATGAAACAAATAATATTTTAAAATACTGATAAATAAATATATAAAACAATTACTTATAATTTACCATTTATATTTTGTTATGTTGTTACTAATGACATTTGGACAAGAAAAGCTCACTATGCCTTTGGCTGTGTGAAATTAAGTCAATTGAGAGCGTCTTTCGTTTAATCAGAGCACCATGAAGGTAAAAGTACGACTTTTGCTCTTCAAATCCTCCGATAGATGGCAGTAACGGAGGATCTACTCCCTCAATTTTGACATTAATCTGAAGGGCGAGGAAAATTTCCCCAGACCATTGCACCCATGGTAACTGCTCAACGACCGACCACAGGAATTTCGATTCCACAGATTTAACGAACACGTATATCGCATGTACTCGGTGGGTCTTTGGTGGCATTGGGAATCGAACCCCACCCATCCGGATGGCAGGCCGATACCCTAATTACTAGGTTACCACGGCCTATTTATATTTTGTATTTATAGTTATTATCCTTCATTGTTATTGTATTCATTGTTATATATTTATGTTATACTTACAGATGCTTAATTTTCTTTAGTAAATAAAGAATGTTGTAAACAGGAATTCACAATGGATAAATTATGAATTTACAAAAGAAATAATTTTATAAAGTTGTTAAAAGGAATCAGTGAAAGAGAATATACATTAATAGAAAAAAATGAAGATATGAGTGCAAAACAAAAAATATTTAAAAAAATGATAGCAAAAGTATAGAATTTCAAGTGAAATACTATTCTTCTAAATATACTCTTATCTTTTTTGTTTGAAACCATATTTTGAATTGAAGGTTCTTTTTTCCTTAAAAAAAGAAAATGGAAACTATTTCACTTTTTCTCAACTTTAAAATCTCCTTTCGTTTCGGACGGATTTTATCTTTAAAAAAAACTGAGGGATACTTTTACCAACAAAAAGATTATGTCCCCTGTAAAAAATGCGAGTGCATCTGTAAGAAAGCCTTGATTATATGCCATAAAAGAAATACTTTTTTAAACTCTTTTCCTTTGACTTTAAATTTTGCTGAGTTTATCTCTAATCGCATAGTACTTAAAAAATATTTACAATGAGTACATATATATATATATATATATATATATATATATATATATATATATATATATATATATATAAATATATATATATATATATATATATAATTTCAAAATTTCGAATCCATTTCGATATCAAGCATAATACAAAAATAATAGAAATTCGCTTATAAAATGTAAAAAGTTGATTTGAAATAACGAGTAAGACACAAAGCGATATAAAAGTGAAATACAGTAAGACCCCGCTTAACGCGGGGCATACGTTCCATCAAAGTAGAGCGTAATGCGAAACAGCGCTAAACGAGGCTATCTTTACATGTAAATATTGGGGTTAGGGGAAGATGGCTAGGAAATTGGTTAGGTATTAAATTTAAAAAGTATGTTTTTTTAATAAAAATAAAACCAAACATTTATTTCTTAAAGCCCAAATTAATACCACATTATTATTTCTTGCAAAAATAAAAACAAAATATAAATAACAAAACGAATATTTTTAAAAAAAACAAATAAAATTCTAAGTCAGTCATATTTAGTTAGCCTTCCGCGTTTTCAGTGTTCTGCCTTTTTGTGACAAAAGCATCTAATGTTGTTTGCCTTTTTCTTTTGCGTTGTTCTCTTAAAAGTTCTTCATAAACGGATAGAGCATCTCTAACACCACGCCTTACTTTTGAGCTCCTGTCAAAATTCGGATCATTTTCAATGAATTGATCCATTATTTCAGTTATGGTAGACAAACTCCTTTTACAAACGCCATCGAAAGTTCTTTTTGCTCTTCTTCTGAATCACTGCTGTCAACATTTTTGTTTTCTTCTTGTTCAGTTAATTCCTTGAGCTCATCATTAGAAAGACTAGCCGCTGCTTCTTGAATTATTTCTTCGACATCTTCCACATTTACCCCTTCAAAACCGGTTTGCTTCGTTAATTTCACTATCTCTTCCACTATTTCATCCACATCGACAGAGTGTCCAACGTCATCGCTCTTACTTAAATCCGGCCAAATATTCTTCCATACTCCTTTCAAAGATCTTTCTGTTACCTCATTCCAAGAAAGGCCTATGTTTTCTACAGCATCCACGATGTTGTAGTTTTTCCAAAATTCTCTTATGGACTGGTTCTTTTCTCCGTCTGTTTTTTCAAACATTTGCTTAAAGGTTCGCCGCAAGTAATAAGCCTTAAAATTTGATATAACGCCTTGGTCCATTGGTTGAATTAAGGCAGTTGTGTTAGGCGGCAAGAAAACCACTTCGACTGGAATGCATGTTGTTAAGTCTGATAAATTTGTTGGGTGGATTTGGGTATTATCAATTAACAGAAGTGCTTTTTGTTCAAGTTTTTTAATTTCGCAATAACGTTTAACAGATGGGCAGAAATGTTCAGTGAACCAATCCTGGAAAATTTTCGCAGTTATCCATGGTTTTTTATTAGACTCCCAAATTACAGGTAAAGTTGATTTAGATATGCCTTTCATCGCTCTTGGGTTTTTGGAATGGTAAATTAGTAATGGTTTTAATTTAAAATCTCCGCTTGCGTTAACACCTAGTAGAAGGGTTAAGCGATCTTTTGCAGCTTTAAATCCTGGTGCCCGTTTCTCTTCACGGGATAGAAATATTCGTTTCGGCATTCTTTTCCAAAACAAGCCTGTTTCATCAACATTAAAAACCAATTCTGGAGGATAGTTTCCTTCTTCAATTATTTTTTTTAATATCGCTGGAAATTCAGCCGCCGCTTTTGTATCACCACTTGCTGCTTCTCCTGTAATATTTATGTTGTGATGGTTATTTCGGTGTTTAAATCTATTAAACCATCCTCGACTAGCAACGAAAGTTTCACTTGTGTCAATTGTCTCAGCCTGAATGTAATTAAAAATTCTTCTAGCTTTTTTCCATTATGATAGATTGGCTTAATGGCATATTGCGGTCAATTTCGTCGTCAATCCATATAAACAGTCGTTTTTTCATTTCCTCTATGATATTATTTCTTGAACGGGTAATTCTAGTTGCAGAGCTTGACGTAGTTGTAGTTGCCGATGACAGTATTTTTTCTTTATTCTTCATGATGGTCCTTATTGTTGAAGTTGGCAAATTCAATGAAGCACTAATTAAAGGTTTGACGTTCACCAGAATCTAATCTTCTAATCACTTCCATTTTAGTTTTGAGGAAATGCTTTTTCTGGTTGCTTTCTTTTCTTTTTCATTATCACCCATAGTAAAAACTAAAGATCAAAATATTTGACACTGTAAAATAGTATTAAATATGTTAATTAATACCTACTTACAATAATGTCCACAAATGTTTTTAATAATTAAAATATGTCTGTACAATACCGCACCAAACACGAAACACAAGTACATTCTTTCGGATATGTATTTGAAACCTATCGCTGCATAATATTTCGGGGAATCCCCGTATGCTGCGAGCGATTTCTTGGAATCCCCGGGATGAAATAAAAGAGCGCTAAACCGAAACAGCGTTAAGCGGGGTCTTACTGTATTAGACTTAATGTATTTCTGTTTTTTAAAATTTGACTTTTATGTACGTCTTATAACATCTTAATTGTTGTTTCATGAACAATAGTTTTTTTGCACTTATTGGCTTTAATCAATTGTTATTAACTTTTAACAATTTAATTATTTTCCTAAAAACAATGTCAGTGGCATTTCATTATATTTAAATCATTATTGCATTTAATTTTACTTTATGTATTATTTATTGAATTTAGTTAACATTATATAACATATTGCTGTTTTATAACCTTTTATTACATTATTCATGTCCCCAATTTGTACAATTTAAATTGCGTTTGTGGAATCGATAGAGTTGCGCATTATTTACGTCTCTGCATGATATACAAATATAGTAAAATAAAAAGAATTTGAAATTGGCTTATAATGGAAGCAGGAATAGAATTTTTTAAATTTATTATTAATGATTTAAAAGAGTTTAAAATCTTATGTGGAAATACAGTCCAATTATATTGTCAGAAATTGTTGTTGTTGCTTATGACTCTTGGTCAAGTCAAGCTCGCTAGCCAATAGCTGTGCGAAATTAAGTCAGAAAATTTCATCTTTCGTTTAGGAAGAGTACCACGAATGTGAAAGTACGACTTTGCTCTAAGACTCCTCTAATAGATGACACCACCAGAGGATCCACTCCTTCAATTTTGGCTTTGATCTACAAGGCGAAGAAACTTTTTCTAGATCGTGATACCCATGGTAACTGCTTAACGATGACCACAGGACTTTCGATTCCATATATTTAACGAGCACTAGAAATAAATATGCAAAATATTAATTTTAAATAACCACGATTTACAGAAATAGATCAAATTAATATTTTGTTAAGTAGATGGATACATTCTTTTATTGCAGTTTTGTGTACCATCTATTCTTTACCCTTTAGCTAAATTACAATTTTGCTTTTTTTTGTTCTTTAAATACATATAATATTGTGATAAAAATGCTTTTTCTTATTTTCAAAGTAAACGTTATCTTTTTTTTATTTTACATGTACTTTTATGGAAGCGATAGCAGAAACATGAGAACATCTGCTTATAGCTTATATAAATTTTTTAAAACCTAGTAGTTTAGTTTTATTTTTTTAGGTTTTACACTATTTCATCAAGCCTAAATACCAATATATCATGCTGTTTTTCAAAATTTCAAAGCATTTGCTCCCAAAATCTGAGAGAATATATTTAAAAATAATTTTACCAATATATAAGCAACGTGTCAATGTACAAAAATTTACCATATGTATTTTTAGGTGTTTTTTTCTGCTGTTCGATATTATGAAACTAGACTTGTGCAGATGGAGGTTTACCTACCTTTTTCTATCAAATGAAAATTTTGCTTAGTTCATAATCTCTATTTTTTATAAATGCTATTCTGCAGATAGGAAATAAATCGGTCACAGTATATAGAAAATTAAACAAGTAAAAATTAAAAGTGAAATTTTCTTGCAGAATTATTCCTTTTCGTAAAATTAATCTTCTAATTTATCATCAACTTATATGTAATGATATATGTCAAAATAATTTGTGAGATAATCATGTTTATCAGCAACAATGTCAGGAAGATAAAACTAACAAATAATTATTCAGATTGATATAACAATGTATAAAAATGCTAAATTATATAAGGTCCACAATGGTTCATATATATATATATATATATATATATATATATATATATATATATATATATATATATATATATATATATATTGTGCTCTGAGTGTTTGTGTTGTAATATATTTATATACAACACAAACACCCAGAGACAGATTGATCAGTGAATTAAGAACATTTGAGATTTTCATATAAGAGCTTACAAGGAATAAAGTATGGGAATGTCTTTTATAATGACGTTTACACATCATTAGCGTGCTAGCAGGAGTTAGCTGTATGACTTCTCTTGAAGATTAATGAAATAAAATGTTAAAACGTTGCATCTTTCACCATTTTGAAAACGGCTTATTGTTGGTGAATATTTAGTAAAGAGTTTGATTTAGAAAACAACATATCTCACTGGGGTTTCAATTGCAGCTCTATCAAATGTTTTTGAAAGATGTAATTAGAATACATAACCTTTGTAATGGAACACTTTAGAAACTAAGTTTGAGAAGTTATTCAAAAGAGCGATCGGCATTGTCAGAGAAAGTTGTATTCTCTGGACATAAATGCACTACAGAAGCATATGTGTTGGGCAAATGAATAAGAACTGTTATAATACGTGCAAAAAGTTGGTAAAATGAAATATAAATTGATTTTGGGATTATTTACCAATATATATATATATATATATATATATATATATATATATATATATATATATATATATATATATATATATATATATATAAATGTTGTTGCTGTCGTGTGTGCCAGCTAGGCTATCAACATGGGGTGCGCTGTTCCACTTTTCCAACTGAACCATATTTTGATGTGGAGTCCGACTTCCTCAGTACACACATGCCATAGGTACCCGTGTATAGGATAGGTAACCATTCACAACCCATTCTTACAAGGAAAGGACAAAGACAGGATAGATAGAGAGAGAAAGTACATCCATGTCCAAAACGGGATTTAAACCCTGGTCCTCCTTGTTCGCAGTCAGGTACGCTGACCACTACACAAGTTGGGCGGCATATATATATATATATATATATATATATATATATATATATATATATATATATATATATATATATATATATATATATATATATATATATATATATATATATATATATATATATATATATATATATATATATAAATAAAGAATTTTGGTTTTTCAATACTAATTTCCTTATATTATAAAGAAATGCCAAACATAAATTATAGGGTAATGGTAAAGCATATTAAAATTGTTATTTCTCATCGCTGTTAAATTAGTTTTTCGATAAAATATTTGTGCACGAAATAATATTAATATAATGAGATGTTAACATGCAAACTCAAACCATTATGACTTATGAAAAATTTTTCTACTGATAAAATTGTAACACTAGTTCTTGTGAGTTCATTTTTCTATCAAATAATTAACATTGTCCATATCATTTATTTAATCTTTGTATTTGAGAGTTTTTAACTGTCAACATACTTTTGGTATTTTGAATTTATGCACAGCTTTTATATAACAGGTATTTAGTTTTGTTGAAATTTCAAATGCTTTTCTTAAAAGTGAAAAAAATACAAAAAAATAAAATTCTTTGTTTATTTTCTTATAAAAGTTCTTGATACTAATATTGAGGTCCAAGCATGCTACAACAGAAATTAAAATTAGGCGTTTGGACAAGACGGAAATATGCACAAGAAATGTTTTGAGATAGAAAAGGTCCAAGTGAAGAAATGTTATAGTGTACTAAAGAATTAGATTATATCTTGATACATAAAATGCTTGAAAACTTTAACAGTGTTCACTTTTTTGAATTTTACATTTAGAATTTAAATTTAAAAAAGCATATATTTTTAAATAATATTCAATATATTTTTTTAAATGAAGAAAATAAAATTATTTGAAATGTTAAAGGAAATCTTCATAAAATAGCTTCATAAAATAGTTGTGTGTGTGTATAACTTAAGAAGAACTGTAAGTAAATCGCTTTACGCACAAATAGATAAATGATTGTAATTTTTTATTAAAAATATCGGTCTTGTGTTAATAGAAATTACCTATTATAATCACAACCGGAACTGGTAATATTTAAAAATGCTAGTGTTAGTATATAGATTTTCATATTGCTTTTCAATGTTCATTTTTATACCTCTTTTACTACCTAAAAATCTTCTTTTATGTGTAATTATGTGTGAGAAATATAATGGATAACAAACAAGCAATTTCTATTTTGAATAAAATGCTTGACTGATTGATGATTTTAATTTTTCATTGAAAATATCGGTCTTGTGTTAATAAAAATTACCTATTATAATCTCAACCGGTACTGGTAATATTTAAAAATGCTAGTGTTAGTATATAGATTTTCACATTGTTTTTCAATGTTCATTTTTATACCTTTTACTACTTAAAAATCTTCTTTTATTTGTAATTATGTGTGAGAAATATAATGGATAACAAACAAGCACTTTCTAAGTTGAATAAAAGTTTAAATCGTATATTCTATTATTCAGTGCAAACTTATAAAATGAATATATGCAGTGCAAAAACACTAGAATATAAAAAATAAAGACAACAATTTATGAATAATCTAAAAGCTCTAACATTGGAATGTAATGAATGTACTCACAGGTGGAGACCACTTCCAATAAGAAATATAAAATATTTTCTATCACATAATGTGTCAAATAATAAATATACTTTATTTTCCGATCAAGTCACGAACACTGACTCAAGTGGGGTACCTTGACATGATTCGAAACTTTAAAAAGTTTTTTTTTGTATGATATATTCTTTCCTATTCATCGTAAATTTCATGTTTGTCTTGGTAAAAATAAAAACCCGTCATGTTTTGAACTAAAATAATAAAAAATAAAAGCTTGTTCTTTTGGAAGTCAAGAAAGAGATTTATGCGACATTTTTCAAAATTCTTCAAAAGACATATTTTATACATTAAATTTTTCTTTTTGTTATTATTGTGATGTCTTCTGTCTTCTGATTTGGGGAACATTTTAATTTTTTTTTCCTTTCCAGAGTCCACAAGAACTTGAGCCTTGAGTATATCTATCATTAATTTTCGAGTCTGAGAGAACTTTCTAAAGTTCACACAAAGCTGATTATAATTTAATATTAATAAATATACATTAACATCTTTGAGGGTATGTGATAAAAAATTTGAATACATTTTTTATATATAAATAGTTATATATAAAAGTGATAATATCTATTGCTTATTCAATGTTTCTGATCCAGGTCAAGTATTATTCAATTTTTGTGAAAATTCTGAATTTTTAATTAGAGATAATTAGTGATTAACTGAACTAAAAATTTACACAGACATTTGTCTAACTATCACAATGATACTTATACATGATATTTATTATATTTCTTATATTTATAAATACCGACTTTGTATTTTAGGCAAGATATTTAGTTACTATTTCTTCTTCGTTAACAAAATAATATGGTAGAGTATTTAAAGAAAGGGAATTTAGCTTGATTTAAATGTTTTTACCTTATGGAATTTTTTTCATGTATAACTGTAAATTTTATTAATTTTGGGAATTGTTTTAAATTTTATTTTTAGATTTCTATGTAAAAATGATAAACAAATATTTTCTCAATTGAAAATTTTAAAACTGTACAAAATTTATGGAGAAGAAGACATCATTAAATCAATAAAACTATCTAGAATGAGATGGGCAGGCCACCTCATGAGAATGAGTACAGAGAGAACACCAATAAAGATCTTCAACAGCACCCCTTTCAGTAGTAGACCAAGAGGAAGACCCAAAAAGAGATGGAAGGACTGCCTGGAAGATTTCAACATACTTAAAGTCAAGAACTGGATGATTTCTAGGTCGAAGGAGGTCAATTTCTAGAAAAGGGACGGAATGGCAGAGACTTCGAGAAGAGACTTCAAGGCCCACAAAGGACTGTAGTACCAATGCTGATGATAATGAAAATTGTAAAATAGTACAATTCTATTTATTTCTGTTACGGAGATAAAAAGCTCTAATTGACTGTGGTAATAACCTAAAAGTTGTGTCGCAACAATTCATGGTGGTTTTAGATTTGTAAAATAATAGAAAAAGTAAAATATAAGTTTACCTAATAATAAGATTAAATTGAAGTCAGCATGTTAGAAAAGATATTATTATCTTGCATTGGAAGGACTTACGAAAAGACCTTATTCTTGTACTCTTTCCAATATTAAGATTTAATGTGAAAGATAACAGCTAAAATGATTAAGACCACCTATCCAATATTAAGATCTAATGCTAATTAAAGTTGTAGATGATTAAGATTACTTGTGTAATATTAAAATCTGTTGTTATTGTTGCTAATCCCAGATGATCAAGTAATGCTAGACCATCTCCATATAAACCCTTATGGTATTGGGAAAAAGCTTCGATTAATCCGAAGACCTGGGGCACCAAAGGTAGAAGACTGACTTAGCCCCTAGAGCCTGCTAGCTTTAGCTGAGCATAATGGAGTGGCCTTCACGCCTAGGGTAGCCCTACCAGGAGAATATACTCCCGACGTACTTCGCCCAGGAACACCCTCCCACCACGTTGAAGCAGCTAGGCAGGACTTAGAGAGGGATATTAAAATCAAGTGATAATTATAGTAGCTGATGATTAACTCTTAGTTCAAAGATGCAAGAAATCCAAAGCTACTTTAGTAAAGTTTAATTATAATTAAAATTTGAGTTATTTCTTTTTTAGTTTTCTAAGGTATTTTTCATAAAATTCTGAGTTTTAAGTTCTTCAAAGAGAGATATTTAATCAACGTTTTAGAATTAAAAATTTATTTAAGGAAGCTTTCCGAGAAGAATGAAAAATATTTTTCAACAGAATGGTGAGTGGAAACAAAATTTACGCTCATGCTCATATAACCACAGATCTTGCCAAAGATAATGTCTCTTGTATGCTTATATACAAAAGCTTTTCTCAACAACTCATGTTGTTGTTGCTTATGACACTTGGGCAAGCCAAGCACGCTTTTGCCTTTGGCAGTGCGAATTAAGTCAATAGAGAGCGTCTTTCGTTTGGATCAGAGCACCACGAAGGTGAAAGTACGACTTTGCTCTTACTAAGGTGACTCGTCATTTTGAACCACGGTCAGGTGACGAGGCCACACCTGAGCTGGCACCCTCCTCTCCACATCCATGCCACACCAGCGGAAGGACATTGGACGTCACATATTAACGTTGATACGTCCCCAACCCACGGAGTTCCAGCAACCCAGTGAAGGAGAGTACACTGTGGTCACCCTCCCAACCACTGCCCACGGCAAATGATGCTTCACTTTGCTGAGCTTACGGGAAGCGGCGTGAAGCTACTGAACCACTGTGTGGAGCTCTAATAACCTACTTGATAATAACTTACCTACTTGATGACTTAATGCAATTATTGATAAGTCTAACAGCACCAAACAAGTACTTCCGACTCTTTAGTTGAGCTTACTTACAAATAGTTTGTACTCTTGTATGTTAGCTCAATAGTTCGTGCATTCGAATCCCACATTGGTTTTTCTGGAGATCAGAATCCACTTTATTCTGTAGGTCACGGTAAAATTAACTCTCACGTGTATAAAATGACTGTTTTGGAACAAACTAAGCAATTATTAAGATTTGACACTTCAATTTGTTTTAGCCACTGAATGTGTTACGATTAATGAAAGTAAGCGGCTAATCTGTTTCTATAAAGACTGGTATTCTTATATTAAATTTACAGGCTGTATGCAACAAGATACGCTGTGATTTTCCTAAGTATATAAAAGATATACACTGAATAGAAAAAAAATTGGAAAAACTTTATTGCTTACCTGTAGTTCAAAAATATTTATGCAGTAAAATACTATCTTGAATGTTTCTCTTCACGTTTTATTAATTTTAAATTTGGGAAATATTGTTTCGTACATTAAAAAATGAGTTAACTATCTTACAAGTTTTATTTTTTTGCTTTATATTTTATTAAATTATTCCGAAGAGATAAAAATGCTGATGGATCAGTAAATTAAACGAAACGTACAAGTTAAACTTTAACACCATTTTAGATTCTTTTTATTATTTTCTTTTTATGCTTCCTTTTTATTTTTATTTAAATCCTCATTAAAATTTTTCTTCATAATTACTATAAAATTTGGAGTATTTTGACTTCATAACTTGTTTATTGAAGTAAATATATGCTTGGTCTGAAATATTTTAACGCGTACTCTTTTTAAGTTATGAAGGCAATTTTATTTCTTCTGATAAATTCTAATGATGGGTCAATAAAAAATAAAAGAAATTGCACTAGATGAGCATTATTCTATTCCTTATTGCTGCATTGCTTAAAATTTTTAAATTCTCACCATTAATAATATAATGAATAAACTTATTTTTGAACTTATAAAATATAAACCCTATTTTCTCACACTAACATTTAACAGAACAATTTGATTTTCTATAAATATTTTATGCTACTGCAGATATTAGAAATTCTTAATTACTTATATACAGGGTGATTATAAAAAAACTTTGCCAACATCTGCACTTCTAGCGTCCATTCTATTTAACCGATCAAGATGATATTTCAAATATAGTTCTTTTGAGATATGCGCTCGAGATTCTGTGAATGGCAACACAGTGGCCCTCGCGGTTACAGTTATAGTGACAGAAACTCGAAATTTTCGAAAGGCAACGTCTACTTTTTACCATCGCAAAATGTTCAGCACATGCGAAAACCCTAAATAGCGTTGAAACGGTACCGATATGTCTAAAAACGGACGTGTTCTGCAAACACAAAAAAGAGTTCTGAAAACCGGCCAATAAAACACGATCTGGGCGCACGCAATAAATTTGCATGTGACAGAGTCAAGAAACCAATCACAGAACGCCGGTCGCCAGATATTCAGCGTAGGAAACCTATAAAATACCAAGCGGGTATTTTATAGGAGTCGTCATTCGGGAACTCGCACATGCCGACGATATAAGTCTTCCTAGGAAAGTTCGCGGTGAATTGATCAAACTCTATTACCAAAATGGGATGAACGCTGCGGAAGCCTTGCGTGTGTATCGCCGCAATCATCGACAACGACGCGGCCCATGTACACTGCAAGCTCTGCGTGATTTAGTGCGGAAATTCGAAGATACAGGCTGCACCTGTGACAAACAGCGCTCCGGACGGCCAACTGTTTCTGAGGACGTTGTCATGGAAGTGCACCATACAGTGACTGCAGGACACACAGAAACCGCAAGAGGCATAGCGCGCGTGTTGGATATTCAGAACTCAACGGTCCGCAAGCTCTTGCGCTCGGTACTTCACATGTTTCCCTATCGGTTCCAGCGCGCCCAGATGTTGGAGCCGGGTGACCCACAGCAACGTCTGGACTTCGCAAATACAATTTTGTTACGATATGATGCGGATAACGACTGGCCACTTCGCATTCTATGGACGGACGAGGCGCATTTCACCTTAAATGGCAGCATTAACACAAAGAATTGTGTGCACTGGGGAGAGACGAATCCTCATGCTGTGGCGCCAGTACCATTATTTGACGCCAAAATAACTGCGTGGTGCGGCATTACAGCTACATTTGTTCTGGGCCCGTTCTTCTTTGAGGAAACGACCCCGACTGGCCCTGCAACATGTTCTGTAACGGGCCCTCGGTATGCAGCCATGCTGAAAAATTATGTCTTACCGGAGTTGCGTCGGCTGAATGCACTCAATGACATTGTTTGGATGCAAGATGGCGCACCTCCACATATAGCGAGGTCAGTTAAAAGGCTCCTGGATCAGCATTTTGGTGATCGCATCATCTCACGCTATTATCCTTTTCCGTGGCCTGCGCGATCCCCAGATCTGACGCCGATGGATTTCTGGTTTTGGGGCTATCTCAAATCCGGAGTTTATCTGTGCAATCCTCAATCATTGTCGGACTTAAAGGATTCTATACGGCGTGAGATTGGAAACATCCCTCGTGCCATGTTGCGTGCAGCGACATTGTCCACCGTCTCCCGCATGCAATGCATAATTGCCTGTGATGGCACTCATGTGGAAAATGTTTGAAATTAATAAAGATTTTTTTCTCTATGTGTTCTCATCATTGAGCAGTGTCTTGTCTCTGTCGTATGCATTATTCCTCCGTGCGCCTTGAAGAACTGTTTGTATGTGTATAACACGTCGGTTTTCGGACATATCGGTACCGTTTCAACGCTATTTAGGGTTTTCGTATGTTCTGAACATTTTGCGATGGTAAAAAGTAGGCGTTGCCATTCGAAAATTTCGAGTTTCTGTCACTATAACTGTAACCGCGAGGGCCACTGTGTTGCCATTCACAGAATCTCGAGCGCATATCTCAAAAGAACTATATTTGAAGTATCATCTTGATCGGTTAAATAGAATGGACGCTAGAAGTGCAGATGTTGGCAAAGTTTTTTTATAATCACCCTGTATATTTTAAATAATATAAATTTTGCTTCGTTTAATTTGTTGTCACACTTATGCTTTAAAAAATAACTTTTAACAAACATAAACACATCCATGTGGGAAATATTAGCTATCTAATGGTTAATAATTACTTTTTAGAATTTGATAAAGAGTAAAAGCGATATTTTACAAAAATATTCTGAATTTAAATGAAAAGTTAAATAACATTTCTATATTGTATTTGTATATCTTAGTTAAACATTAAAGCAATGAACAATATCGTAATTTAATTGTTCAGTCTTTTTTCTGAGAAGTGGTAAATATGTGTTATTTAAACTTAATATAGAAACAGTTTTTAAAGTTATTTAATATCATTTAATATATGAATATACATAAAGAACGTGAATAAATGAACTTTTTATTTTAAGAATTTTTTTAGGCTTGAATGATATCTCATTTAAGAAAACATTATACCATTCTCTATTTCATTTCTAGAACTAAATTACACAAGGGTTAACATATGTTTATAAAAAATCAATATATACCCAAAGGACTTAAGTATGCATTTCAATCATACATATCTCTCTAAATATTTATTAGCAATGGTGTCATTTAAACATTAAATATATACCTGCCTCCATTTCTGTAACTAAGTAATATTAATAAGGTGAAAAATGATAATATTCATAAGTTAAATTACTCTATCAGTATTCTTTAGCAAAGTAATAAATATCAACTTATTCATTTTAATTACAAGATATATTTTGTAATTTTGAGAATAATGATTAAGAATTGTAATAAATATAATATATTCATCTGCGTAATATTAATTTTCTAGTTTACTTTTAATAAGATTTTACAAGTAGTACATTCATCATTACACAATAAAGAATTATTTATGTATTTATTGTTTCTTTTGTATTTTGAAACAATATATCTTCAATGAATAAGAAGAAAAAATGAGTTAAATGACATCGAATAGTCTCTTTTATCATGTCTGAAAACTCTAAGAAATTTGAACATTGCCATTAAACATAAGTACTAAATATGTCGATCTCTATAATTAAAAATGTTTTTGTCGGGTTTTAAACTTTCAAGTGGATGAAAATTTTAGGATTGAGAAGAAAGGATTTCTAGAGACACCATATTCCCTTCCGAAGAAGTTAAAATCAATCAATAAATCACTTAGTTTAATAGGATTTCTCAAAAAAAATAAGTAAAATTTATATTTGTGGAATATTTAGGCGTTCTGAGCAACATTTTTCATATTAGTGGAATATTTAAGAATTCTGATGCAGAACTCAACAAAATTCATAAATATTCAACAAATATGAAAAATGTATCTTAAATAACTAATTTATTTCAAACAGTATTCTCAGCAGTCAAGAAAATATCCTTATATTCATACAAGTTAAGAATTATATATATATAAGTTATATTAAAATTTAAAAAAAATTGTAAAGTTTCATCAATTATTTACATATAAAAAATTTCGCATTTCTTCACCTTTTCATTTTATAATTTTTTTTAAATTTCGTATAAAGTCTTATAAAATTTTCTCATAATTAAGTTTTTTTACAGGGCAGGCACTTGGGTGACGAACCCTATGCTACAACAAGGCCAGAAACTGCTACTCATTTGTCGTTACCCAGCGGGCACCTGTGAACCAAGTCACGGAGGCGAGTAACATTTCCACGCCATACCACCACAAACCCGTTTATAGGGTGGGCCACATTCTTACAACAACACAGAAGAAAGGACAGAGAAACACAGAGAGAACAGAGAAAGAATGTATCATCCATGCCCGAACCAGGATTCGAACACGGAACATACACATCAGGAGTTAGGAACGTTAACCATTCAACCTTCTCAGTCAGCTGATTTTCTATTCATTATTATTTTATTCTACATTATTAATGCTGTTGTAAAGAAAATTTATTTTTCAAGATATTGCGTAAGATGTTTCATATATTCTGTTTAGAATCAAATATAAGTGATGATAAATGTATATATATGGACGTCATGATGAAAACACAGTAAGAGTGGTTTTAAGATTTCGTACATTAAATAAGTTAAGTTTCTGACTTCAGAATTTTTTTTTAAATCATGGCCCGTATACGGTTTATAAAACATAGCAGAAATTGGTCTACCTATCAGAAATTGGTCTACCTAGAAATTGGTTTTCCCTAGTTTTAAATGATTGAACTTATTAATTGCATCAGAAGTATTTCCTTTTCATTCAAAGAATATTTTACGTCTATCAAGTTTTATTAATCAGATATTGTTGTTGTTTTGTGACACTTGGACAAACCAAGCTCGCTATGCCTTTGGCTGTGCGAATTTCGCATTTCCCAAACGAAAGACGCAGAGAGCGTCTTTCGTTTGGATCAGAGCACCACGAAGGTGAAAGTACCACTTTGCTCTTTTTAAGGTGCCTCGTCATTTTGAACCACGGTCAAATGACGAGGTCACTCCTGAACTGGCAACCTCCTCTCCACATCCACGCCACACCAGCGGAAGGACTTTGGACATCACATATTAACGTGGACACGTCCCCAACCCACGGAGTTCCAGCAACCTAGTGAAGGAGAGTACACCGTGGTCACCCTCCCAACCACTGCCTGCGGCAAATGATGCTTCACTTTGCTGAGCTTACTGGAAGTGGCGTGAAGCTGAGCGTGAGCCACTGGAGCTCATTAATCAGATATATATCAAATAAAAATCATTTGGTTTAAATATGAATATTTTTGTAACTAATTTGATATCAAGATTATTTTATAAAAAAATTTTTTTAGAAGCATCTAAATCTTATGAATTATTATTTTGGAAATTTTCAATGCTATTTTTGATATTAAATTTTAAAAATTATAAATGTTTTATTGAATTGATAAAATTAATTTTGTGTGTGTAATTTATATAATTCCTTTCCAAGTCAATTTGAAGCCCTGTAAGTCCTCAAACTCGTTGACAATACATAAAATTGTACAAAACTATATAGCTGTTCTTGTCATGAGCAATACCATGTCCTCTATTGTGACTGGGTTTCACTAATGTATTGACACAGGTTTTTAACACTATTTACGCTATTCATACATGGCATTTTCAGTGAACTAAATTCACAAAATGAGTGTGTGGCTTATGTACTATTATAACTTGAAAATTAAAGGTAAGCTGTGATTGTAGAATAGGGTTACAAAACTGCGTGTTTGAAATCGTATGATGTGAATTAAGGGTTCGAAAATATGATACTAGTGTCCCAAATCCAAAAGCATCCGAAATATTTGTGAAGATAAATACCAGATACTTATTGTGTCAATTATCTCCAAAGTGCTGCTTCTAATAAATATCTAATCACTAAATAGGTTAGATTAAACTATGACAAATACTGTTGTTTGTTGTTGCTTCATATCCCTGATGGTGTTGCTAAGCTAAACCATCTCATTAAAACCAGAAATCATTAAAAAGTCTAAAAATAAAATAGAATTCTCTAAAACCTCGTTCACAGTAAAATTCAGACATTCAAGAATAAGTCTCTGGGAGACCTGATCAGCCTTGGACCAGTGACACTCCAGAAAGACCCTACTGCCCCTGTTGAGAAGAAAGGGACCTAATGTGGCCACTCAATAAACGTGAAAGAGCGGTCATCTGCTGTATCCTGGGGATATTGAGCTAGTGCCACCAACGAGGTTTTTCCCAAAGTACCAAGAGTGGGCAGGCGTATTACTCCAAATTGCGTTTAATTCCATATTTTTAATACTGGAGATTTCCGAAAACGTTAGAAAAGTGTTGCCCTGCAAGGTGTCAGCAGTGACATACTTAGCCAAGCTATCTGCAATTTCGTTACCACTCAAATCGAACATGGGAAGGAACCCATTGAAAATGTATACAGAGTTTAGTAGAAAATCGTGTCACAAGGTCTAAAATAATCAAACTTGTCTTATCCCCAAAGGTCGTCCAATGAGACAAATGCTGCATAGAGTGACAAATACTGGCTGCAGTAAACTATACGAAGAGTGAAAGTTATGGTGTGATTCAATAAGGCTTAATCTCTGTCTTTCGGATGATGGAGTCTGCATTTGATGTCTGCCAAGGGTATTGCGACAGTTTGGAGGAATTGTGATGTCATCATAATTTCAATAGGCTTCTCCTGGTATATCCTAAGCATTTGGGTGCAAATTTAACAGTCAACTAGAAACAACAGCACCATCATTCTGGAAGACTACATCATTTTTTTGAGGTAATGTTTTAAATTTACCCTTATATTAATTTCAAGATTATGTCAGTTATCCCAGTGTGAGTTTGTGGAAGAGAAAATGAGCTTCAGGACTTGAACTGGTACATTAAAATCATGGAGCTTAACAAAATGCATCAGTTTTCAAATATAATAAAAAATGGAAGTTTCATTGCAAATCATTCGGTAGAATTGCATTTTTTGTAGGGCTTGAACTATTATTACATGCTTGTCGCAAAGAATACAGGATATCTGAGAGTTTTACCGAAGTCGTGTTGTCAAGGTAACCCTCGCCAAAATATACCGTACTTGGTATATTTTGGCGAGGGTTCTTATTTAATACAAACCTAATGGGGTGTGACCAATGACGTTACCTAGTAGGGCTGGTGTAATTTTTTCAATGGTAACATATTAAGAATTTAGGATTGAAAACAGATATTATGGACAATGTAAAAACTAAGTACGGCATTCATTTAATTATGATTATTGCATATGATTTCATTCACATTAATTATATATAAGATTTCATTCACATTTATATCAATATGATACATTAAATCTCTATACATTAAAGCAAACAATACAAAATTACATTTATAAAATTACAATTACATACAAAAATGCAAAATTAATGATACATTAAAGCTCGATATTTTCTAAGCACTCTGTGAACTTGAATGATGCTTGTTACAGGCATTTATAAATGTTTAAAATTTTCAAATACTTTAACGAATGTGTAGAAATAAAAATAAAATTTGTAAGCATTTTAAAAAAGACATCTTGTAGCTCATGTTGCAGTCAGTGAAGGAGTGCAAAATATTATTTAGCTCATGCTTACATTCTCAAAAGCTTGCAATAAGTTAAGCGTTTTATTGCTCTATTTATAGCCTCGTTAAATTATTGTTAGTTTAATTGACTTGTAAAGTAGTGATATATAGGTGTCTAACGTCATACCGTATCAGTATTTACAAACTTTATAAAACGTCTAAAATGTTGATCTAAATTTTGAATGTAAAATGTAATTCCCTAAAAAGAGCAAAGCATATTTCAAAAAATTAATTTTAGGAAATTAAAATAATTTCTTAAAATAAATAATTAAGAATTTAACATATGTAATATTAGGCTTAACACACACACACATATATTTATATGTAAACAATTAAAAAATAAAGAATAGATATTCATATCTTTGTTATTAAAAAAACTATATTAATATTAAAACTATGTTTCAAGGTCATTCCAAAACTAGAATTATAATAAAATATCAATGAAATTTATAATTATAACTATTTCAAGGACTTAACATTCTTAATTAAAATGATTTATGACTATATAAATTTAAGTTTTAATCATATTTCTACAAGATGAAGTATTTTTTTATTAAAACAACATAACATATTTTTTATTTATCGAAAACCTTAAACATTATACAATGCAAATAATTTTTAAGGGAATAACAATTTGTTTTCTCATGTTTAACTTTTAAAGCATATTCAAAATATTTATTCAAAAACATGGATGCAGAAATTGAAATTGTTAAATTTTTATTTATTTACTTAATCTTTAAATAATATTGAAATTGATTTTAAAGGATTTATATTGAAGCATTTTTTATTATATACACCTTTCTCACTAAACATGAATAATATCTATGTTTAAAATCACGGAAATTATACAGTTTGAATTTGAAACAAAAATAGAAAATATTTTAGTTCCTTGAAATTCTTCCCTGAATCTCATGAATTTTTAGTGCAAATGCATTTTGGTATTGCTTATTTTTTGAAATCCAGAGAGAATTCACAGATTTTCATTCATGAGAAAAATACATAATTTGCGGATGAAAATAAACATATATATCTACCTATTTCTATTACTGGTACGGAATTCATGGTTTTCAACCAAGGTGTTTTAAATCAGCCGAGAAGCAATATATGAAACAGTTCTAACACGATGCACTACAATAAGACCTCATTCGGAAGAATATTGCCTTTCCGAATAACAAAACCCGTTTCGATCCAATTTTCCGTGTAATTCAGTTCGCACTTTGAGATGTTTGGGGTATGAAGTACTCTTTGTTATCGCAACAGTCTCCTTGAATCTCTCCTGGAAAAGAAAATCTCATTCAAATAATGTGAAATACTGATCTTCAATAACAAAGAATTTTCTATTTTCACAACATAATTACATAGTGAAATGAAAACACAAAATCAAATATTTTAAAGGCAGGAAAATCCACATTCTTGTAATCAAACTCATAAAACAAGTTTCTTTATGGATAAACTTAACGAGAAATTAACTTTTTGGACATTTTAATAAATGCATTGTTTTTGTTAAAATATAGTTATATCTAAAATTGTTGTTTTTAGACAAAAATTTTGGGATGAGGTCTATGGACTAAAAACCAATCACACATCGTTAAAAAATGAGGATTGTTTTTAACAAAATGATAGTACAAAATTAAATTTTGAAAATTTGAAAATCTTTATTCGACGAAAAAATTTATTTTCACATTTATAAAGCACAGCATAATAAAATATTTAAATTTAACTTAATATTAAGAATTATTTTGAATATTGCAATACTTCTTGGATCGAAGCTAAAACATCCTATTGTTTGCAAAGTACTATTAATAGTTACTATATATTTTCTATAAAATGAATCATTATAGAATAAAAATAAATGAATTGTTTTAATATGTAAAAGAGAAGAAAAAAGGTGAGATATTATAAAGTAAAATGAAAAGAGAGAGAGAGAGAGGATAATCCTTTGCCTGTAATAATTTAAAGTAGTTTGGTATACGAAATATATCGTTTGTGGAAATTAACAAATTATAATAAACTGGAACTATTTTGGAAAATTTATTTTGTTTTTTAAAAATAATTCTTAAAAAGCAAGCAGATATATTTAATAAAATTAATTCTGTTATAAGTAAAGGGTTAAGAAGAATATATATGATTTCATATTTTTGTATGATATTTAAATATATTTAGAGGCCAGATCACACAGGCACTAAAAGAATGATTTATAGTACAAGTATATTAGTGCAGTACTATTTCTATGTAAAGAACTTACACAGATTGTAAGCGTGGTTAATGTTTAACTTTCATGCATTAAAAAGCTATCCATTTCATATTACAGCACTTTTTATCTGTCTAATGAGTTTTATTTATAATTATATTCATTATATTTCACCAATTTCTTTGTGTAGTGGATTTAATTATCGATGATATAATAATATATATATTGGTAATTAAAAATCTACATGGGCCGTGGAAGCCTAGTGTTTAGGGTATCAGCCTTATCCGTAAGGGTGGGGTTCGATTCCCAATGCCGCTAAAGACCCACCAAGTACATGCGATATACGTGATCGTTAAATCTGTGGAATCGAAAGTCCAGTGGTCGGTCGCTTAGCAGTTACTATGGGTGCAATGGTCTGGAGAAATTTACTCCCCCTTCAGATCAATGCCAAAATCGAGGGAGTAGATCCTCTGGTGCTGCCATCTATAGGAGGATTTGAAGAGCAAAAGTCGTACTTTCACCATCATGGTGTTCTGATTAAAAGAAAGACGCTCCCAATTGACTTAATTTCACATAGCCAAGACATAGCGAGCTTGGCTTGTCCAAGTGTCATTAGTAACAACAACAAAAATCTACAACACACACATAAACACACACTAAACACACAAATATATTATTTAAATACTAATAAATAATTGTTAAAAATATTTTTAAATTACTGGTAGAAACATAGGATCTAAGCGATAAAATCTTTAAAGAAATTAGAGCTTTTAATCCAAACTCTACTCACGAAATTACAAAATCAATTTGAAAAATTAAGTTTTGAAAAGTATTTACTAAGAAAATTTGTGTAAATCATTAGTAATAAATCTGGTTAATCTTTAGAAATTACAAGAAATTTTAAGTGGAAATATTCTTAAAGGAAAATGAAGTGCTTTACCATAGTTTTTAAACTTTAAAGCTTTCTTTATTACTAAAACAAATGTAAATGTGTGTGCCTACGTAATTTTACTAAATTATTTCATTATATTTCCTTAATTAATTTCGTGGAATAGATTGCGTTATTGACTTAAGAAATTTCAAATGAATCACGAGGAATAATAAATTTTCAAATGATTATCTGCTCAGAAGTGATGTTAAAGTTAATATGTGATAAAATGAAAAATTAAGAAAATTTAATAATATTGTGATATACAAGGATATCGAACTCGCTAATGAAGCTAGAAATATCTGAAAACACTTTGGTCATCCTGATATAAGATTATATTGAGAAAAATGGGTCATATGAATACATTCTTGAAAAAATCCATATAATATAAAGTAAATAAATATTTCCCTACACATTCGGAATCAATGGAATAATATTACTTTTTTTTCACATTTCCTTTAAGAAACCTGTTTCTATATCATGTTGTTGTTGTGTGCCAGCTAAGCTGGCATTATGCGGGTGCACTGCTCCACTTTTCCAACTGAACCCTATTTAGGTGTGGAGTCCGACTTCCTCAGTACACACATGCCATAGGGACCCGTTTATAGGGTAGGCAACCATTCACTCCACATTCATACAAGGAAAGGACAAAAACAGGATAGAAGAGAGAGAAAGTACATTGATGCCCGAACCGGGATTCAAACCCAGGACCTCCTTATTCGCAGTAAGGCACGCTGACCACTAGACAAGTTAGGTGGCATTCTATATTATATAAACATCTAACTTCAAAATCATAATTAATATTGTATTGATAGATTTGTGGGCATGATTTTATCAAAACTGTTAGCCAAAGGCATAGCGAGCTATTACAATTTATTATGCAATACAACGTTACAATTTTACAATTACGTTACAATTTATTTTCATTATATTTTATATATATTGTTACAAATATATATAGCAGGTGTATATTTAATATATTGTTACAAATAGCAAGTGAAAACGTGATTAGAAAACTGCTGTTGATTTCATTTTTAACAAAGTAATGCTTACATAATTTCACTTATGCACCATAACCATAAATAATGTAGCTTTCATTCTTTCAGTTATTATGCTAATCACATTACCACTTAAAAGTTTTTGTGTTACAACAAAGTTACAGTTAGTAGCAGGATCATTATTCTTACCTTAATTTATTGCTAAAAATAATAACAGTTAACCAAATAAGGAAATAATCTTTTGCTTTATTATCCACAAATTAAAGCTAACGATTTTCCTTGGATAATAGATAAATAACAGAATTATAATTTTTTAATTATTTTGGATAAGCTTTTCTTGGTTATAGGGAAATATTGTTAAAAATAGCCATAAACATAACACGAAAATAGTGTTTGGCTTTATTTTCTGTAAATTGATGCTTAGAATTGGCTTCATTTGGATGCATAAAACCTTTCGTGGTGAACGAGCAATGCAACAGTAGCTGTTTCATTATTATTACCAATATATTGCTAAAAATAATAGCAGTAAACGCAATTTAAAAATAGTTAATCATTCACTTTACCATAAATTAATGGTTACAATTCCTCTTGGATAATAGATAAACAACAGAAATATAATTATTTAATTATTTTGTATAAACAGTTCTTGATAACAGTGAAATATATTGTTAAAAAAATAGCCATAATCACAATAAGAAAATAGTTACTGACTGTATTATCGATAAATTTATGCTTAGAATTGGCTTCATTTGGATGCATAAAACATTTCGTAGTGAACGAGCAATGAATGTTGTAAGTAGCAGCTGTTCCATACTTATTACCAATACATTGCTAAAAATAATAGCAGTAAAACAATTCAAAAATAGTTATTCATTCACTTTACCTTAAATTAATGATTACGATTCTTCTTGGACACCAAACAGATAAATAATGGAATTCCACTTCTTCGGTTATTCCGCACAAACAGTTCTTGGTGACCGGGCCATTATTATAAGCATTAATCACGTGAAATCATTTCTTTCCTTCCCATAACCGTCAATTCCTACCATCTCCGAAGCAGGTCAAATTGCCCTTGAGAATCGATAAAGCTACTGTCGTTGTTGCGTCAGGCAGTCGATTAACAATCTTACCAGAAAAATTTGAAGAGAACGTGTCATTGAATTTTGATTCCACTTCATTCTCTTCATCAGTGAAGAAGAAGAACCGTGTGTGTTATTGGGCGTTAAGAGAAATTAATCTCTGTCTCGTATTTTTCTTACGGTTTAGAAGAGTTTACTGTACACTTTATCACACAAGATTTTAGATTTTTAATTTTATTACTATTTTATTTATTACTATTTAATTTTATTTATTTTACTTTGTTTTAATTTTATTGCAAACACTAAATGCATTTTAAAAATAGATATTTACAATTATAGCAAAAATTTCAAGTCAGAAACCAATAAACCACACACTAAATGCATTTTAAAAATGGATATTTACTGTAATAGTAGAATATTTCAAGTCAGAAACCAATCAACCACACACTAAATGTATTTTAAAAATGGATATTTACTATAATAGTAGAAAATTTCAAGTCAGAAACCAATAAACCACACACTAAATGCATTTTAAAAATGGATATTTACTATAATAGTAGAAAATCTCAAGTCAGAAACCAATAAACCACACACTAAATGCATTTTAAAAATGGATATTTACTATAATAGTAGAAAATCTCAAGTCAGAAACCAATAAACCACACACTAAATGCATTTTAAAAATGGATATTTACTATAATAGTAGAAAATCTCAAGTCAGAAACCAATAAACCACACACTAAATGTATTTTAAAAATGGATATTTACTATAATAGTAGAAAATCTCAAGTCAGAAACCAATAAACCACACACTAAATGCATTTTAAAAATGGATATTTACTATAATAGTAGAAAATCTCAAGTCAGAAACCAATAAACCACACACTAAATGCATTTTAAAAATGGATATTTACTATAATAGTAGAAAATTTCAAGTCAGAAACCAATAAACCACACACTAAATGTATTTTAAAATTGAATATTTACAATGATAGTAGAAAATTTCTAGTCAGAAATCAATAAACCACACAATGTATTTTAAAAATGGATATTTACAATAATAGTAGAAAATTTCAAGTCAGAAACCAATATAATTCGTATTTAAGAATAATTACTGTTATTCAAGAAAAAGTCCACCACATTTTAAGCTCTATTAGAAATTATAAAAATTATTAAAAATACTTGATAAATGATAATGATTTAACATTAAGTGTAGTTTTAAATTTAAATCAAATTTATTATCATCTAAAGTAAGAATTTTGGTATTACTGATGAATTGTTAATTTTAATTCTGGAAAGGCTTTAAGTTTATTTAAACACCATGTAATTTATTCAACAATATTTACATTAGTTTATGTTTCTATCCTACATTGAAAACTCCATTCTATAAATTTCATCCATCAAATAGTGTGGAAAATATACCAAATGCTAATGGACCTTATTTTCGGTTAACGAATAAATAAAGAAAATATGATGAAATATAAATATCAAAATGATACTTATAATTTATCAAAATGATATATATAATTTCTACGCATATAATAGATCTTATATATCATGCAGTTTATCTAAATAAAATAAAGAAATACAATGCATATGTTATCATTTATGATTTTTGAAGTTATTTAAGGAAAAAAAGAAATTGAAATAAAATTATAAAAGCAATTTTTGAAATTGCATGAAGGAAAAGATCTTTTAAATTTTCATGTTAATTTTTAAGTACACTTTTTGTTATTACAAATAGCTCAAATGATAAATTTTTTAATAGCCAAATGACACAAATTGGGAATTTGGATATAGTCAACAATGCTGGCTCTATAAATATTTTTTTCTAAATTTGTAATTGTACGAAGTACATTTAAAAAATCCTTGCAAGCCAAACAATCAAGCAAAACTTTTTAAAATTATATTTAAAATTGAAAATCTGAAAATTTTCTAGCATTAAGATAAGCATATATAATAATAACTGGCAAATAATACAAGTATAAACCATAGGTTCCCAAACTTTTTTTTTCTCGTGGACCACTTTCAAAGTTTTACTATTTTCGGTAGACCCCCTGCTGCTAACAAAAAGTACCTAGGTACTAACAAAAACTACTTAACAAAAAAGTTCCAAGGTACATAAAGTTTAATCTTCCCTGGCTTTTTGTTCTTTTATAGAAGTTTAGAATAATATCTAGAATTTAGTTTTTACTACATAACTACCTACTACACTCAAGTATTGAAACAAACATAATATGATTGATAAATTACAATACACAATAAAATATGCATAACAAATAGGCAGATGCTTATTTTTTCGGCACTGCAAACACTGACATCGATTCACCCAGTCACACTTTTATGTTTAAAATCCCGGAAACAAATGAATAACGTTTTGTTCTTGGCATTTGTATTTATACTTGGCATACGTAATACATGTGGATTGCAAGCACAGCGCAAGTCGCATTTCATCCCTTTGCTGGTCTAAACAAGCATCCCGGACGAGCGGCACTTTGCAAGTCTCGAAATGTATGGTATACACTGGCACTATTATCTATTTTTCTATGCAATTCTGTGTTTGAACTGAGTCTCGAACATTTTTGAGTACCTACCTAATGAATGATGCTATCTGCCTGCGTTGATAGGTAAGTCTGAGCCAAAATATTTGTTCTTTATTATGAAAACCAGAAAACTTTTTCGTGGACCTCCACTTACAACTTGTGAAATCCTGTTTTCTATTCACGTCTACGTGGACCCCTCGGGATCCACCTGGACCACTTGGGAACATATGGTATAAATGAATGCAACAGTCTTATGCATTAGCATCTAACATTTTAGGAGGCACCAGTTTTGACCTACTATATTACATATGAGAAATATTAGCATTTTCCATTATGCCTTCTCCACTTTTGATAATCGCCGAAGAGGAAAGAAAAAAAAAACAGTATTTATTGTCATTAATAATCCATTTGAATCCTGTATTGCTTAAGAAGTTAACGCTTTCAGAAACTACTAAACATAAAGCATACATTTTATAATCTAAATAGATATATCACTTATATACAAAACATATTTAAATGCTAATGTTTATTTCTGGCGTATAAAAAATCATCTAGCAATATTTTGCTTCAATTAACTTTACCATTGTTTAGCAGTTAGCTTGGTTACCATTGTTTGTCAATTTTTGAAATTTTTATCAATTTTAGTTTTTAGTCAATATTTGATCAAAACCAAAATTTGATTCAGTATCTATATTAAATTAAAAATAAAATTTTGTGCCAATAAAATCATCGTCTTTGCGTTATATTATTTTCGCTTCTCAGTAAAAAACATACTATTTCTTTAGGATCAAAATAGATAATAGAAAAACATAATTAATAAACAGATAATAGAAAAATACCGAAATATATTCGGACTCACAAAATATAGAAAACTAAATTCATAAACTAATATTCATAATTCAGTTATTATCTTGGTAATTTTCATATTAATGTTCATTTAAATGCGTTTGAGAATTTGTTACTTGATATTTTTAAATATAACAAGAATTTTAGATTAAATATAAAAATATACTTTTAACTTAACTGATAATAGTATCAACTGAACACGTGATGATGACAGATAATGATATAAACACATAAATGAACAATAAATGCATAGAAAAATAATATCTCCTTATAAAACACAAGGTTTTAAAATGTGTTAAGTATTATAGTGGAGTTATTGTTAAGGTGACTATACTATAAAGTCATTATTTTTCGTTATAAAATAATAGAAAAATAAAATTTTAATTAGTTGTGAATGTGTAAGTAGAAAATTTGTTTTATTAATGTCAACTGCATGTATATATTATTGGTGTCTAGTGTTTCTATAGTGTTCAGTTTTCTTGATAATAGTCTTACTATCATTTTATTGATGAATAATTATTTTATGGCCAAATCTAATTACTTATTCAGAAATATTTTTGTCAAATAAAAATAAAAATCTGTTTGAGGTTTTAACTTAAAAATCTTTATAATGAGGTAGAAATAAAAATATGAGAAAATATTTCGATTAAATTTCTGAATTTCAATCAGTACTTTATCAATCAGTAATTTTTTCTGAAGAAGCTCTTAAGCAAAAATTAAAATAATCAAGTTTTTTCTTCATAAGAATTAACTGTCTGGATTAAACATAGTTATTTATAGAAATTTTAATTCATTTAACCTAATATGATCTTAATATTTATAAACACACACTTGATTCCGTGAAATAAACAGGCTCTTTTGCATTCATGTAATTAACTTAGATTAGATAAAATTTAATGTATGAATAATATAGAAAATTTATAAATATTATTAAAAATTTTCTATCATTGAGAGTTAGCCTATATGAGTTTGAGTTGAAGAGTAATTGAATATATGCAACACACAGTTTAGTGTAACGTGAATTAGATAAAAGTGATGGCACGGGTGCCGTATAATCCATGGTTATAAATTCTGAGTTTTTTTGGCGACGACAAAATGTTGCCAAGATGACGTCATTGTGACGTAATGCCGCGCGAATATGTTGTAATTGCGACGTAATAAAATCGTTATTGAAAAACTTTACATATCCAAATAATAAATTTAAACCTGATTAATAAAGAGCGTGAATATATATTATTGAAATAATATAAGATTTAAAAATGATAAAACATTAGAACAGAAAGTGAAACATTAGAAAACACAAATATTTTCCTTAATCGTATTTGTTTTCGAAATTACTTTGGAAACGAATGCGAATAAGGAAAATATGGGAACTTCGAAAAAGTAAATATCAGTTTTAAGAAAATCAGAATACGAATTCTAATGAAAATTCCAGAATAATCCGAACACGAATAATAATGAAAACTAAAGCAACATTCGGAAAATAATAAATATAAATAATTAAGTACAAATTAAACTGTTAAGTAAAATATCTTTAAGAAATTAAATACAAAAACAATAATTTTAAAAATGTATATACAAATTATAAAGTATTTTACAGTAATAATATAAATTATAAGAATGCCATATATACATAAACTAAAGAAAGAATGTGTCGACACAATTTTAAACATTAACTTTAATTTCAATTTAAATTTTGAAAGTAATGAAAAAGAGCAATACAACCTGGAATTTAAGTATCCAAAATGTCAAGCAAATTGTAAAACACACTAAAAAATCTTACGAAATTATTTGCAAAAATTTCTAGTAAAATGCTGAAATGGAACAAAATGTTCTAAATTACGTCGCCATGACGTAAACACTAGGGTTGTTAAAAGTGAATTTTCCCCTTAATTCTTATTGGTCTTCATCTGTATGACATAATAATAATCAGGTTACCAGATACAAATGAATATCCGCCAAAAAATCGCCAATCTCAGAATTTGGCACATGGATTATACGGCACCTGTGCCAAAGTGATGTATATTTTCATGTTAGTTATTTGAATTCAACAATAAAAAATGAAAACAATAAAAATTTTGCTTTGATGAATAGTGTTTGCAGGCGAAATATATGGAAATGCAATCATATGATTATTATATTTTAACAAACGTTCATCAGAAAAAACACTAATTAAGAAGACAAAATTACAAGATAAATAAATTATTTACTAAGGTTATTTTAGTTAATTATATTCCCAATGTATATTTTAGTTCGAAATTTTAATTAGATAGAAAATACTAAGAAAATTATGAATATTATAAATTTTTCTCACTAAACAATAAGTACTTTAATTGCCTAAATGTTCAGGAGTAAGGTATTTAAATGTTTTTTTTTCTGAAGAAGCTCTTAAGCTAATTAAATAAAATGTACTATACAAAAATGAAGGAAAACGGATTTTATTAGATTAAGTGTTCACTTTTTGTTATACATTATAATAGTTTAGGTAAGCAATTTAAAAAGCGCTTTGTGTGTGTTTGTAAAAATGATTACTGTAACATAAAAGTTATCTAAAAATTAGCTTCTGAAAATAAAATTAATTTGCACTGAAGCAAATTTGTTAACAGTAAAATTGAATGATTGGATGTTTCCTATGTACTCTTAAATTTGCAACACATAATTAAAATTATTTAATCTATTTAATAAGGTTAAAGACTAACTTTTACAGCCATGTTAAAAATTTTTTTATATAATTAATGCTGTGTACTTTGACCTTTCACTTTTTATATGCATGGAAGAATGTGATTAGTTTTTCTTGTTTATTTCACTAGACCAACTATAATCTTGATTTCTAATAGATTAAATCAAATCCTTAGAATTTATGTTTTCCCGCTAGAAATAAAGTGCTAAATTATCAATGGTTATCTATCTTCATTATCAAATGTATAAAAAATAATGTGTTTTGTATCTTTGCATCTTATAATAAATATAAATGCAACCTATGATAAATAGTTTTAAAAATTATATAATAATTGCAATAGAAATTTCTACAAGTGAATCATGTAAATATAATAGAGTTAAATATTAATTTTCATGCTTATTACATAAATAATAACACTTTTAATTTTTACAGTAATGTTCCTTTGATTAGGATGGTGTAAAACATTTATATGAAAACGATTGCTTAATAAGATTAACACTTATTACACAGATTATATATAAATGTCATTTATATATAATCTATTATTATATAAAATTATATATTAGATTATATATAGATTATTTAAAATTATTATACATAAATGTCATAATTTCTCATAATATACTTCATATTAGTTTAGAATCAGTTCAAATTCAGTTATTTGCTTTTTAGAATATCAGCTTTAGATTTATCTTGCCTTGTGGACCACAGTACCCCTTAATAGAAGATTCGCACCCCTTAATAGAAGAAGATATTCACCTTTCCATCTTTTCCAAAAATTATTTAAGATTTTTTCTCTATAAAGAAATATTTTAATTAAATCTTTTTTTACCGGTAAGTTGCAATTTTGATTATCTGACCAATTTGGTAAGGTAGTTAATCTTCTTCCAATTAAGAAGTTTGCGGGTGTGAGAGGGAATGGTTCATTAAGTTCATTATAAATATAAGTTAAAGGACGAGAGTTAATTATAGCTTGAATTTCTGCCAAAACCGTTTGTAATTCTTCAAAAGAAACTAATGCCCTTCCCAAAATTTTCCTTAATGCAACTTTTGTTATTCGAATCATTCTCTCCCAGTAACCACCTCACCATGCAGCACGTTCAACAATGTATTGCCATTTAATTCCTTTCTTTCCAAAATCATTTTTAATATCAGATTCGGTTATATTTGCATAGAGTTTTTTAAGTTCAGTCTCAGCACTTTTAAATGTCATTGCATTGTCAGAATTAACATTGCGGCAAATACCTCTTCTGGAGATGAAACGTCTAAATGGCAGAAGAAAATGTTCTGTACTTAATCCGGAGACTACTTCGAGGTGAACGGCACGAGTTACAGCGCATGTAAATAAGGCGATATAAACCTTGTCTTGTTTCTTTGAGTATAAGAGGCCCGTAAAATCAATACCCACCACTTCAAAAGGATCAGTTTCATTGGTTCTGTCGGCAGGTAGTGGTGCTACAGTTTGATTTCCATGCTTGATTTGAAATCGTCTACACTTAAAATACTTGTTTAGACAATTTTTCACAGCTTGTCTACCACGGATGATCCAAAATCGTTCTCTCAACTGTGTAAGAGTATAGGAGACACTTGAATGGTTCAAGTTTTTGTGCTCTATATCTATTAAAAGATTTGTGAATCTTGATTTATAGGGGATGATAATTGGATGTTTGGATTGATGATTGAATTCGGAGTTCTGTAGTCTTCCTTTTAAAACGATTAAATCATTGGAGTCCAAAAAACTGGGTTTAAAGTAAAAAGTTTGGAACTAGAGGATATTGGGCGGTTGTTTTTAAGGCAAATGTATTCTTTCTCGAATTCATTTTGCTGCACAGTCCGAATCCAATATCGTTCAGCGTTAACTAGATCACTCGTAGTGATAACTCCAGTTTCTTGTTCGTGGGTTGCTTTACAGTTTTTTATGAATCTGAATATGTAACTAGTGATTCTGAAAACCTTGTTCAATTTATTGAAGTCCTCCAAATTCTGTAAAGGCTGTAAAGTTTCAATATTCGTTTGAAAAGACACTGCTACACTTCTTCTTTTTTCTTCTATACAATGCAAAGTATCCAGTCTAGAGCCTGTCTCAGAGCATGGGAAGTCACCTTTCAGAAGCCATGAAGGTCCATGGAACCAGATACTATCATTCACAAGAATGTGAGCCTTAATTCCCCTCGTGAGTTTATCAGCAGGATTGGTCTTTCCCTGACAGTGATGACAACTGCTCGGATCTGTTTTATCTTTAATTTCCATGACACGATTGCGGACGAATTGCTTTCACTCGTCGCTGTTTCCCTTGATCCAATAAAGGCAAATTTGTGAGTCTGTCCAATTATGCATGTTACTGTTGCGTAACAGGGGAAAAGTGTCTCGCAGATAATGTCCCATGCGTGCTGAAATTAAAGTTCCTAATTGCTCCAACCGAGGGAGTGTAAGCTTCTTAAATGGAGCTAAGCGCGATTTCGACAAAACGAATCGCGTTTAATATCCATCTGAGTGCTTCATTTGAAAATAACATACTGATCCATAGCATTTAGGGCTGGCGTCAGAAAATATATGGACCTCTAAAGATTCCCAATTGATTTCATGAAAATATAATCTTAAAATTTCCAAGTTTCTTACAATTTCCATTTCATTTAACCAGTCCAAAAATGCTATTTCTATTTCTGGGGGAACACATTCGTCCCATTGCAGGCCTAGTTCCCAAATCCTTTGTAATTGCAACTTCATTCTTATTGTGAATGGGTTCATTAAGCCTATAGGATCAAATAACATACCACATGCCGCGAGAATAATTCGCTTCGTTACTATTTTTGGGTTTATAAACTTTTCAAATTGATCAATATCGAAGCTAATGACATCAATTTCACTGTCCCAAGTTAGACCTAAAACTTTTAATGGCACACCTTGGTCCGCTGATGTTTCTCGACAATCAATATTAGCAAGCTTGAGGTATTCATCAAGAATCGAGGAATTCGTCGCCCATCGACGAAGGTTCATACTAGCTTTACTAAGTATTAAAATCCTATCCTTAACTAATTTCAAAGCGTCTTTAACATTAGAAGTTCCATTTATTAAATCATCCACGTAAAGTTCTTTAAGCATTTCACATGCTTCATCATATTTCCTTTGATACCTTTCCAAATGCAGCCTTATGGTTGCAGTAAGTAAAAAGGCGCTGCATTTGATGCTAAAAGTTACTCTCTTATATTTAAATGTTGCAATGTTTTGAGGGCTGAGATTGAGATTAGGACCCTTATCTTTTAACCATAAAAATTTCAAAAACTCTATCTTGTTCAGCAATTCCCACTTCTAAATATGCGCGCTGAATATCTGCGCAAAATGCCACTTTGTGTAATCTGAACCTCAAAATTATTTTTGATAAATCGGGATTTAAATTGGGCCCGCTTTCTAAGCAATCATTTAACGACAACTCGCCTTTTCCTTTAGATGAAGCGTCAAATACTACCCTAACTTTAGAACTATATTTTTTCTCGCGCACGACTGCGTGATGTGGGAGGAAATAACCAGTTTTGATATTTTGATGTGAATTCGAATCAACTATTTCAACAATGTTCGTTAATTATTGTATCGTACTTAGCATATAAATCCTCGTTTTTGATTAATGAACAAGTTAAACTGGACAAACGACGTTTTGCGATTTCATAATTATTGCTTAATTCCTTATTACTACCTTCCATAACAATCTTGTTTCATATCTTTTATCTGCATATGTGGCATTTTTCTTAAAGGTTTCCAAAATATCCTTGTCTGAGAGAGACATTTCCTTATCCCCATTAATTCCAATGGTTTCCAATAGCCATAAATTTTTTATCCTATCACAATCTAACCCTTCATTCTCTACAATTAAATGATTCACAGATACCCCTTGGCTATTAGAATCTTCATCCCTACTTTGAATTAAGTGTCCAAATATGCTCTCTTGAGTAATTAATCTCTTAGTAAGTCTTACAAAATTATCACCTAATATTTCTGAGATATAATCTGAACCGATTAAAATGTGAATTTTTTCAGTAATACTAACATCAGCTAATTCAATTCCCTTTTCAAAAGCAAGGTTCCTCACGAATTTTGAGGGAATTCTTATTTTTGCCAAAGTAATCGAATCAATCACTATGGTTTGTATTTTTACACATTGGTTAGGATATTTAATACTATGTAAAGTTAATTCGTCCAAATTATACATTCGCTTTTCAGCAGTTTTAGATCCAAATGTATGAATTATTAAAGGTTCCTTCTAATAACCTTCAAATTTAACGCGTCGGCTACTTCTTTAAAATAAATGATTTATTTGCTCGGCAGTCTACCATGCAGCGTAACTGTAAGCTGCTTTCTTTCGATTTCACCAAAGCCGAAAAAGTTTGCAGCAAAACAGAGTAATGCGAAGTTCTGTTTACATTGAGTTACCTGGCAGAAAATGAAACCATTGACGAGACCGCTTCTTGTTTCGAATCGCCTTCCCGGACTGAAACCGAAACATCCTCAGCAAGACATTCACCCCTCTCTCCACATAGCAGGGAGTTGTGACCTTGAGAACCACACATTTTATATTTTAGATAATTACGGTCGCAAAATTTTCTTATATGATTTTGATAACAAATGAAACAAAGACCCTTTGACATTAAAGCTTTCCTTTTATCATTAACACTTAGTGAGCAATCATGATTCATGTGATTTTGTGTGCAAATAATACATTTTTGGTTATTTTCTATTCTATAAAAGTTGCGCTTACACGTAGCGCTCGGTTCGTATTTCCGAGATCTGCAGGAATATTTATTACCCTCTTGAGTACTCTAGACCGCCCGGCTGCTACATTTATTGCTCGCGTCGCTTCTCTTTGAGTTCAAGAAATGAGGCTCATTTGGGTAACTTTGATCTATTTACTTTGTTTCGAAAGGGATATTCCTTTTCGTTAAAATTTCTCGGATTAGCTAATATTAATGACGCTTCTCTGCATTCAACTTCTTTTCTTATAAATTCTACTATATTTTACGATATCAAACAATTCATCTGTTTTACGCTGACGATTTATAATTTAAATTTAATTCTTCGGGCAATTTTTGCAGAATTACAGGACACAATAAATTACTGAATGTGTCAGCGGCTATTCCCAAGGATTGCAAGGACCTTATTTGTACTTCAATGGCATCATACATTTTTCTTAAGACAATAATATTAGATCAAGACTTGACTGGTTCTATTGTTAAAAGTTTGTGCATATGTGCTGACATAATTATATCTATTCGACCGAATCTATCCTTTATTAATTGTATTGACGCATCGTAATTTTGATCTGTGAGTGAAAATCCTTTAACTGCACTTTGCGCAACTCCTCCAAGATAAGATCTCCATAAAATGTTTGTATGCTCAGCTTTGGAAGTTTTACATTTTTTGTTTCAGTTTTAAAGGGATAATTATACATTTGCGCGAATTGAATTGAATCATTATTATCACCTGTAATTTGATCGCTTGTTCTGCTTGAATTTATTTCGCTTGGCGGCTTATAGCATATAGTTTCTAACTGCCTTTCGATTTTCGATTTCGCTGCTATACCTTTGTCCTTATATTCTTCGCTCGTAATAATCTCATTCAAAAAATCTTTTATTTCAATTCTTAATTGTATTTCTTCATCGGCCCTAGTTAAATCATTCAATTTTTCTGTGAGTTGAGATTTTAAACTGGAACTGGAAAGCTCCTAAATTTTTGTTTTATTAGAATATTCATTTGAAATTTCCTTAACCAATGTAGTTTCGATTTTATTTAAATGTTTCGTACATGAAGTTCTTAAAATTTTACGTTTTACTTTTAAGCGTTCTAAATCCATTATCTTAAAATATTAAATTCTAATAAGGGAAAAATGGGCCTACCTCAAATCTCAGCTCTCTACTGCCGTGAACGCTCCTTCAAAATAATTCAAACCATCACGTCCGAGGGTCACCAGGACATTACGTTACGAATTGGTTGCGTGTTTTTTGTTCATTAATAAGTCGTAGTGCCTTTAATATTTTATTTTAACAATAACAACTTAACAAATAACAATTTTGTGATTACATTCCATAAAATTAAGTTCCACACCATAATACACTGGTGCCAATACGGTCTTCGTACGACCGCATCCAAATAGCAACTGAGCTAGATTCCCCATCGGATAGGGAAGATGCGCTTCTCATTCTCCTTTAGGGATTTACTGTGGCTGAGTTGCCACAGGAATATCAAGATATCCTGACACTAAAGGTATGAAGATAGTAAAGCTTTACGTTGTTGTTCTGGGAAAGATGTAATAACTGAATTAAATAACTAAGGAAGGTGATTTACATTTAACATTTCTTACACCGACTACTAATTATTTTTAGAGTGAATTGAGAAAATAACACATTTTTTATAAAAGCCAGCCATATCTTATAATCAATTATAAAACAGCAAGGCTTTCTGCATAAATTTATTTGATAATATAGGAAATTCATCTTTTTCCATTGCCACCTACCCTGTCTAGTGGTCAGAGTGCCTGACTACGGATAAAGAGATCCTGGGTTCGAATCCCGGTTCGTACATGGATGTACTTTCTCTCTCTATTTATCCTGTCTTTGTCCCTTTCTTGTATGAATGAGGTGTGAATGGTTCCTTACCCTATAAACGGGTTCCTATGGCATGTGTGTACTGAAGAAGTCGGACTCCACATCAAATATGGTTCAGTTGGAAAAGTGGAGCAGCGCATCCCATATGGTCAGCCTAGCTGGCAAAAGACGACAACAACATCTTTTTCCATTTATGTATGATTGTGAGGAATGTGTAACAATGCAGATTATCTTATGTAAGATTTTAAATTACCTAATTATTCTAACTTATTCATTCTGGAAATTCAAATAATGAAGAAAAATATAATTGCAAATAAAATAAAAGATAATATAAGCAATTATAAGAAGAAATTTCCATATATATATTATTTTGAAGTCAAATAAAGAGTTAAATCAGCAACATTAATTTTATTAAATTAATTTCATGTTTTTAAAAATATATACTTACTTTAAACATATGTATGATAGTTTTAACATGATTCTCAATATTGTTGAATAATAAAATTTTAATAATAAATGGCGAAATATGTACTACATAAATTTTCAAAAATATAAAATTTTATCCCCATATTTGTAAAATAATAATGAATTCTGAGATTATTTTGATGTTGATGTATTTCTGGAAGATTTTAAACTTTAACAAGAGTTTGAAAGTTTTAGTGCTTAAAAAATGTCAAATACCCATTTTTATGGCAAAGAATTATTAAAGTTAAGCCAAACCTTTTATCCAATTCAGGAAGTGTTTCAAAAATGCCGGAAAACATTTTCTGCTGCAATAGAACTTGTCAAAAACTTCAGAAGAACTTATGTAAGACACTTTAGAATAGCAGGAACTTTTTAAACATTAATTTAAATTAGATAATAGTATTTTCAGGAAAAAGACATTTTTTATCAGCTCATATTACTTGTTTCAGTATTTTTTATAAATGAGATACCGATACTAAATTAATCATAGAACTTACATGAAATACTTACTTAATATTTACAAATGCAATTAAATTGTTTTAACCTTTTTTGATCTCAAATGAAAAGGTGCTCAAAAGTAAAATTTTATGTATATAACTTTACAAAATACAATTAATTTATATCACGTAAGCAAAAGTATAATTTATTAGACTTATTTATCTATATTTGTTAATACTATAATTAATAACTTGATACATGTTCTTTTAAAATGTAATTTTTTAGGATTTTAAAGAATTACGTTGGTTAATAATGCGTAACTAAATAAGCTTATAAGTTTTAAAACGTATTTTAACTTGTATATTTTTTTGATTTTTTTAGTTCCATTTCTTTCAAAGGAAAACACTTAAAAACCTATCTATTATTGGTGAGAGCCCTTAATTGTGAAATTTAAGCAAGATATTTCAGTTTTTTAAAATAAATATTATTATTTTTTAATTTATGTATTTATTATAATATTAGGTTCATTATTGTCAGCATTGTAATTTTGCCATATACATAAATTAATATTTAAAGAAAGTTTTAAAGATGGTAAAATATCGACACTATTTACTAAAACATAACCAAACTTTCTAAATTTAATAATATTGCTGTTATTTTATATCAATGATTATTATACAACTTACATCAAATGAAATCAATTATCATACGTTCATATGTTGAAATCTTGTTTCAGAAATAACACTCATATTGTTTCAGAAACTATTATAGGTCCTTCTAGTGTGAATTATAATAAACTGCTTGGTTGGACTTTTTCAGCTTATATATATAAATATAAATATATATATATATATATATATATATATATATATATATATATATATATATATATATATATATATATATATATATATATATATATATATATATATATATATATATATATATATATATATATATATATATGCAAGCCCGGTGTCTTAGTGGCAGCGTTTCACGCTCCCATGACACAGGTCCGAGGTTCAATCCTCGGGCTGGGCAAGGTTGACTCAGCTTTTCATCCCTTCAGTGGGTCGATTAACTGAGTACCAAACATTCTTGGGAACTAAACTCTGGGGGTCTCACGTTAGGCTGACCACCTAACTGGGACATATGTTTCGCACTCCAGGGCCCTCGGTCATGAAAACCGTAATGGGCACTGTAGGCCTTGGCCCATATGAACTGTCATGCCATGGAGTTCAGTTATGTATTTATATATATATATATATATATATATATATATACATATATATATATATATATATATATATATATATATATATATATATATATATATATATATATATATATATATATATATATATATATATATATATATATATATTAATTAATATAAAGATTGAAATTAAATTTTTACATATGACTCTAAAGAATGATTAAAAGTAATCCTCAGTGTCAAAATAGAAATTAGTACAGTTGAAGAACTTCTCTAAATATTTTTCCTTTCAGCAAAGTATATATATAAGATTAATCTTATACAAATGTAATATAAATTATCAGGTTTGTATTCATAAAAATTCTAACAACGCTGTTCAGTTATTAAACGCTTACTTACTTACATACTTACTTACATATATTTTTGCGTCATCGTTGTCTAAAATTAGTTTAAAATTTCATATGTACATTAAAAAATAAAATTTTATAAAATAGCTTATCTTTAGTACTTTAAAAAATAGTTAGTTTTAACATTGATTTTGATGAAGTAAAAATTCAATATTTTTAATAGAATGTTAAATTTTAAAATTATGTTTTTGAATTTCAATAATATTTCAATTTTAAATTGATTATATACTAATAGTTTGAAGTTAAAATGAGCACATTTGCAAATGCTTTTATTAAAGAAATTTGACAGATTTACAGATTATTTTTAAGTATCTGCTTAGAAATTGAATAGGAGTTATAAATGGTTGAATAGGAATTAGAAATTATAATTTAGTATTTGACTAATCTTTGTATCAAAAATAAATGTGAAACTTCTTAATGATATTTTTTAAAATCTCATTTTTGATTTTTATATTACAATTGCATCATAAGATCTTTAAAATGATTTATAATTTTATTTAATCACAATAATTCAATGAGGAGCCGACCAACTTGTCTAGTGGTCAGCCATGCCTGACTACGGATAAGGATGTCCTGGGTTTGAATCCCTGTTCGGGCATGGATGTACTATCTCTCTCTATCTATCCTGTCATTGTCCTTTCCTTGTATCAATGAGGTGTGAATGATTGTCTACCCTATAAACGGGTCCCTATGGCATGTGTGTACTGAAGAAGTCGGACTCCTCACCAAAATAGGGTTCAGTTGGAAAATGGGAGCAGCGCACCCTATATTGCCAGCCTAGCTAGCACACGACAATGAATGAATGAATGAATTTCAATGAGGACTTTCTTACTGAGCTGGAAATCGTTACATATTTATAGAAAAGAGGAATTATCCAATCTTAAACAACCGAATACGGTTGTGATCACCAGTTTAATAAAATTCTTTCCTTCATATTTGATTTGAATACAGTAATAATTCTGAAATGTGAAGAGTTACATTGTTTGAGAAAACAATTAATCATTTATTCAAAGTGATAAACAATTAAACATTTCTTTTATATACTTTCAACACAGATGCATAATTAAACATGTGTCCACCTATTGGATCAAAGATAATATATATGAAATTTAAAACTGCTGCTGTATAAATCAGAATGTTGTCAAAACTTCTTTATGCAGACAAGATGTTCCCAATGTTTCAGAAATTAAATACAATCATTCAGAAATAAATAAAAAAACATCACAAGTTATTATACTTTGATCGGAGAAAATTGCTTCGAAGTATACCTTAATCCTGACTTTGCTGCAAATTGCAATTTTACAGTAACGAAAATTCCCTTAGATATCTATTACGTAATATTGAGATATATCTATTAATTTATCAAAGATATCATAAAACTTTTAATCTTATATAAAACAAAGTACTGAGGCATTTCATAAAGGAATCTAGGCAAAGCATATATCATAAAATTGAATTAGATTGTTAATATTTCATTTTCAAAGAATTTACAGATGCAGAAAATCCTGAAATAAAAGTAGTATAGAAATATTTTACTAGAATACCTATACAGAAAACTATGAGTTGGTTGTAAATTAGAAGCTCGTACCACTAAATAAATAAAGTCTCCTAAATTCTTAAAATTAGCAAATTGAATTTATTATGTATATATTTTATTAAAATGAAAGGCTATGTTATTATCATTACATATCGAGGAATTAATTGCCAGCATAAACGTCTAGAAACGAAATTAAATCTAATAATTGAAAGTGCTTTAATTGACATATATGTTGAGTATACACATTCTACATCAAGGCAGTGCAATATTTTTTTCAAGAATTTTATAAATAGGATCTGTTGTTGTTGTTACTAATGACACTTGGACAAGCCAAGCTCGCTATGCCTTGGTTATGCGAATTAAGTCAATTGGGAGCGTCTTTCGTTTGTATCAGAGCACCATGAAGGTGAAAGTACGACTTTGCTCTTTTTAAGTTGCCTCGTCATTTTGAACCACGGTCAGGTGACGAGGCCACATCTGAGCTGGCACCCTCCTCTCCACATCCACGCCACACCAGCGGAAGGACTTTGGACGTCACATGTTAACGTGGACACGTCCCCAACTCACGGAGTTCCAGCAACCCAGTGAAGGAGAGTAAACCGTGGTCAACCTCCCAACCACTGCCCGCGGCAAATGATGCTTCACTTTGCTGAACTTACGGGAAGCGGCGTGAAGCTACTGAGCCACCGGAGCTCATAAATAATATAGGATCTAAATAGGATCTATAGGATTTAAATATTATCTAAATAGGTCAACTTACCCTCCTAGCTTAGCTTCGCATAGCTGCCTGATAATGAGATTGGCTTGTCCAAGTGTCAAAAATAACAACAACAATAGATCTTTAGCTGAGTTCTCAGGCTTGTCTCCAAGATTGTATATATCCCTAAAAGAAAGTGTAGTGAAATCCGGTAATGAGGAGTTACAGCTGCAGGTCCACCACGTCTTAATGTGACATTAAAGAAGTTACGTGGCATAATGGAAACATTTAGTGGGGCTCCATCGTGCATAAGCCACATGTTTCTGAAAATGGTGTCTCTCACTTTATAAACTCTTATTTCAAAAATGATTTTTTGGATTTTTTAGATTTTACATTAAATGAAGTCGCATACTATTTATAAAAAAATTTGTAATTTAAGTGAAATCTTTTTAATAATAATTTTAATTAATATTAATAATAAAATAAATATAAATTTCTCATGTATCTTTATATAGTGAAAAAATATTGCCTTTAGTTTTTGCTTAAAAGAATTAACGAAATACTTGCAATTCTATTTAACTGTTTAAAATAATATATTCCAAAAATATTTTTTTACAAAAAATATAGCCTGAAATTGTTTTTTAAATAGACATTTTACATTAAAAAGTATATCTTTTATTTGAAAAACTATGTACTTTATTTTAAGTTTGTAATATATTGTCAAGCATGCTTTTTTTCTTCTAAAGCAAACGTCTTTCATAAATTAAAATTATCGAATATTTTTCACTGTGAGATTAATTTAAGAACCCTGTATTGTTTTAATGATTAAATAAATAAAATAGTGTTTACAATATGTATGATGCAATCTTTAAATTTAGTACAATAGAAATTTAAAAAAATATAAAAATATCCTAGACTTTCAATGCTATTGAAAAGAGAAGTGGGATCAGTTATATGAAGTTTTCTAAAATGTTTTGGAAAATAAATGCATAGTAAATTATTAATTTAGATATTCTGTTAAAATTATTTCCTTTTATCGATATATAATGTTTAAATTCTAAGAATATGTACCTACAATAATTTTTTTGTAAAGATGGAAAATTAAAATTTAAATATAAATAATTAGAATTTAAGTATTTGGAATTTTATAATGCATAATGTAATTTCAAAACATGCATTATAAATGAGAGACAGGGTTAATGTCTTTGCTAATATTTTATAATTTAATTTTAATTTATAAATTCTAATGTTTTATGAAATAATTTTGTCATCAAAAAACAAGAAAATAACAGTTTTTCTATGTAATAATTTTACAATAATGGATAAATTTCATTACAGATTCCTTTTTTTAAGTTATATTGATTTGCAGCTAAATATTATATATAGCAAGAAACAATATTTCCATACTTTTTATGCATTTAAGTAAAAGAAAATTCAAATGGGATGTTAGATGAATATACTATGACAACCTTGATTTTTATCACAAATAAAAATCTCCCTTTAACTGACATTTACCAACCCACTTGTTTGCAATTAACAAAATCATATTTACATTTATATAAAAATCCATAAGATTGAATATTTTATCAAACAGTCGTTTTTATTTTCTAAAGAAAACTTTAGGAAGAATGTATCATAAAATATTATCTTAAATCATCAGTATGTACTTAAGAAAGACATCGTATACAGTTTTGAATATCATCAATACTCTCAGAGAAAATTATTGATTTTAATATTGGTTTTCTCATTTTTCTTCAATTTTGTAATTTGGAAAAGAATTCTGACGTTATTTGCTAGCTTGGTTTTCATTTCATAAATCTTTTATTTTCAACAGACATTGATAAATGACGTTTGAAGAGAAAGATTAATCACTTCTGTTGGATTTTTTTAAAGTTAATCTGATCATGATTGGAATGCAAAAACTTCATAAACTTTTTTCGAGAGACAAAAGATTTTTCAAATTTTATGCCAGGAAAATGTATTGATTATTAAATTTGTTCATTTATGGGAAACCCTTTGTTTTAAAAAAGTTCTTTTTTATTTATGTAATATTTGGACAAAATATTTTATGAAATTGAACACATTTATCTTTATTAATTACACCAAGCTGTAAGATATGCTTGATATAATTAATAATGATAAAAGTGTTAGTAAAGATATTTCAATTGAAAGTTATAATTTTCAGCTGTTATTTTATAATTTTTAATTCTTATAGGTAAAGATTATTGGAAAATACTGAAAGGATATACAGTTTTTGCTCATTCCTAACCCCCCCTACTAACATTAATTATAAACCTCTTAATATATCTACCTCCACTGTATCTATAACACAACCATTCCTTACATATAAAGCATTTCAAATTTGACAAAGTGAGCTACAACTGTATATCACATTTAAAATATAATTTCATTTCAGTTTCAATATATTTTCGTTTGTAAATTATACCAGTTGATATGTACCTAAAATAATTATATACAGTTGTTAATTATTTTTGGCAAAACTGCTTCAGAATGTTTAGATTTAGTAAAATATATATATATATATATATATATATATATATATATATATATATATATATATATATATATATATATATATATATATATATATATATATATATATATATATATATATATATATATATATATATATATATATATATATATATATATATATATATATATATATATATATATATATATATATATATATATATATATATATATATATATATATATATATATATATATATATATATATATATATATATATATATATATATATATATATATATATATATATATATATATATATATATATATATATATATATTAGCTGACCCAGCCACGCGTTGCTGTGGCTCAGTAATTATAATACATTGAATCAATTTTTTACTAATTCTTTGGTGCAATCAAATTAATATTTTCTAAAAAAATTAAAATAGATTCATTCATATGAGATTGAAAAATAAAACGTTTCGCCAAAATTTAAAAGTAATAGGTAAAGTATCGAAATATTGAGCCTCATACGCTTTTGACAGCAATGGTGAGTGTGGAACTACCCACCGATTATCAATTTCAACTTCATTTCTAGAATTCGACATTCACATTGTAAATGTGTGACCACCATCCTCAGGGTCTTTGCGGCGAAACAATGGGTAACCATCGATATCCGTAATAGTATCATTGGTAAAGGGTTTCGAGAAACGTTTCTTACACCTTCCTTCTTCCATGCATGGTGATGTCATGTTAAAAGCACCGCACGGTCCATGGATCATGTGACTGGTAACAATATCAAACAATTCTGAGTCAGTTAGTGGATCCGGAATTTTGGCAGAAATTATTTGGTCAATTTCTTTTGGACGTATTTTATCTTCAAGTCAAACCAAAATATGAGAATGAGGCAAACCTCGATTTTGCCACTCAATAGAATACAGCCAGCAACATGTGTTACCAAAAACTGAATATTTTACGATTAAATCAATTAAACATTTTAACTTTTGTTTAAACACACGTGCAACGATATCTTGACGATGTATTGATTGTTGGCCTGGTAATAACAAACTTTTTATTTCTTCCCAATTTGGATTACATGTAAATGTAATAAACAAATCAAGTCGACCGTAATGACGTACAAAAGTCATCGCATCTTGTATGTATTCCTGCATGCTCCGTTGACTACCGATGTAGCTTGAAAGTAAAATACATGCAGTTCCGATGTCATTGGCGTTTAAATTTTCCTCGATGTTTCCGATGATAGCATCTCGTAAATGGATGTATTCCTCTGATCTTAATAGCCTGGTTTTATCTAATATACCGTAAACGTTCACTTTCGATCTTAGCGAACATATCCAAAACATATTGATGGAATAGTTGACGATATCGAAGGATATAACTATCTTGATTAAGTCTAATCATCAACCGATGCGCGTAGTAGTTCATAGAACTAACTTTTTTATTGATTTCATTACTTAAAAAATGAGTTATTAAATGGTTAGAAAAATTAAGAGTAAGAAATTAAAATCACCAAAATAAGGAATTAAATAGTATAGATTATTAAACGTATTAGTGATTGGATCACGCTGTTTGATGTTGATGTGATATTCATCCTGCCCTTGCCAGAATATCAGGAGATACTGATATGCATCATACGAACGATGAAGGTCTGAAATTATATGAACAATGCTGTCTCGACGCATGATTTTGAGGTCTCTGTTGTTAACTGGATCACAAACCATAATAACAGCAACTTCATCTACGGTTGGCGCGTTGAACCTGCCAGCGTGTTCTCCTGATGGTAAAAGTACCATCCGCTTTGATGACGATTTGATAATTATCATTTCTTAATTGAGGCGATACTCGTTTAAATAATTGGATAAGTTGATTATAATTTTCAAAAAAGTTTTCCAAAGATTCCACAATTGCTCTCTCTTCTGCTTGTTCCATGAAATTATGCAGGCACCGAGTTGTCACGCGTTCCTCACAACTGCCCATAAAATAAATTTGGAGAAACTTTGGATCATCATTAAGTATTGGAATTAATGACCCAATCTTGTGGTACACTTGGCCTTGGATTTTGAATGTAGTTTCAAAATTATTTCCATCAGATGTGAGATCGCAAATTTTAGTTGCGCCAAAGGACGTCATTTGGAAGCAAGAATTGAATTTGCGTATCTTACGTAAAAATAATTTCGAATCATCTGATTCGCCAGCAAGAAATAATTTTAAAGGTTCCGGTGGAATATTGATGCACAACACATACCGGTCGTTTCATTGCGGAATTTTAACGCTTGACAATATTGGCATATTTTATCCATTGCACCAATTATAATTTTAGGATGTGCAGAGTAATTGATGTTTGGTGCATATTCGAATGCAAGGCGAACGAATGATGCATGTGTTAATGCACGGTTGGTTTGTTGTCGCTCTCTGTCGCGTTCTCTAAATGTGGCTATGTGCCGTTCTCGCGCCGATTTTGTTCTCAATATATTTTGTCGTAGACGTTCATCACTCTGTTCTCGAGACTCTTGTCTGCGAATTTCTGCTGTTTTGATTCGTTGAGCTACGTTTCTTGCTGCAATTTGTTCTTCCTATTCATGAGCTCTATTAGCACGCATACGTCATGCCTTTTTACTATACTGATTGTTAAGGTTGGATTTTTTCCGCGGCATTATAATGAAATAAAAAAATTAAAAGAATTTATCATTTGAATAAATAAATTAGATCAAAATGTACGGCTGAATAAATTAATAATTATCAAATTATAAAATAAAAATAAAAAAATGAAAGGCTATCAAGAAATACTTGCATGTTTTCGAGGTGGTATGAAAATTAGTAGAGAAAAACAGTAATAAATAAAATTTTATTTTACTATTTATAATATTAAAAATATTCAAATTGAACACTGCACAATAATAACACAATACAAAGTATAATTATGCAAATGATTCACGAAAAATTGTTACAGTATGATTATACATCATGAAAATATATGTAAATTCTATATTCAACTACGCGCTTGCACGCGCACGTTAATTTTCTCTGGAAGATAGTATAATCTAGAAAAATAAACACGTCGCCACCTGCCGAATACCTGTGCAACTTAGATGCTAAATCGCCATCTATTAGGAATTTACAGAACTAACTGATAAATAAACACTAATATCGTATAATAAATATTGAGATCAATAATTAAGAGATAAAAACTATTCTATCTTTTAAGTTGGACCATATTATAAATGGTTACAAAATTTTATCAAAATCGGTTCAGTAGTTTCGGAGTTTATCGCGAACATACATCGTGACACGAAATTTTTATATATATAGAATTGCTGACCTAGCCACGAGTTGCAGTGGCTGAGTAATTATAATACATTGAATCAATTTTTTACTGACTCCTTGGTACAATCAAATTAATATTTTCTAAAAAAATTATAAATAAGTTCATTCGTATGAGATTAAAAATAAAACGTTTCACCAAAATTTAAAAGTAATAGGTAAAGTATCGAAATTTTGAAATTAAGCACAAATCAACATACACTTTCTGAATTTACATTTTATTCATCTTATATTAAATTATAGTTTGCAATCAGTGACTTAATTATAAAATATACTATATAAATTAAAAACATCTAAAAATAAATTGTTATAAATGAGGTAGATAACATAGACATAGAACTATTATTTTTTCAATTTTAAATTATTAAAACTAAAAATTTTTTCCGCGGCATTATACTGAAATAAAAAAATTAAAAGAATTTATCATTTGAATAAATAAATTAGATCAAAATGTACTGCTGCATAAATTAATAATTATCAAATTATAAAATAAAAATTAAAAAAATGAAAGTCTGTCAAGAAATACTTGCATGTTTTCGAGGTGGTATAAAAATTAGTAGAGAAAAACAGTAATAAATAAAATTTTATTTTACTATTTATAATAGTAAAAATATTCAAATTGAACACTGCACAATAATAACACAATACAAAGTATAATTATGAAAATGATTCACGAAAAATTGTTATAGTATGATTATACATCATGAAAATATATGTAAATTCTATATTTAACCACGCACTTGCGCGCGCACGTTAATTTTCTCGAAGATGGTATAATCTAGAAAAATAAACACGTCGCCATCTGCCGAATACCTGTTCAACTTAGATGCTAAGCCGCCATCTATTAGGAACTTACAGAACTAACCAATAAATAAACAGTAATGTCGTATAATAAATATTGAGATTAATAATTAAGAGATAAAAACTATTCTATCTTTTAAGTTGGACCATATTATAAATGGTTACAAAATTTTATCAAAATCCGTTCAGTAGTTTCGGAGTTTATCGGGAACATACATCGCGACACACGAAATATATATATATATATATATATATATATATATATATATATATATATATATATATATATATATATATATATATATATATATATTACAAACTTAAGTGTGTTGAAGATATAGAAACTGTTTATGATAATATTAAGTATGAAAACATAGTCAACTACTCAAACAGAACACTACCACAATTTTCATTTAAGTACATTTAAAGAATAAAAATTTCTTTAAATTAATATTCTTGGTGCGTCATTTTATTCTCTTGAATTAATAAGGGCACAGGTGCTGTATAATCCATGATTCTAAATTCTGTATTTTTTGGCGATGAAGAAATGTTACCAAGACGTATCGTGACGTGCCAGATGACGTAAATACTAGGGTTACCAAAATATAATTTTCTGCATAATTCTTATAGGTCTCAATATGTATGACGTAAAAAAGAAACGAGGTTGCCCGATACGTTAGAAAATCCGCCAAAAATCGCCAATCTCAGAACGTGGCATCCTGGATTATATGGCATCTGTGCCATAATATGCTATCAGATAACTTTCTTACCAATAAAATCAAGGATTTGTTTGTAGGACACAAATTAATTATTGATTTTGCATCCATATATATATTAATACATATATACACATATAATAAAGTAGTATGCGAAACATCCATGTATTACTGACAGTTTTAATCAAGTATGAAATCTATGAAAAAATAAAATATTAAAATATTTAGAATTTTAAATTGCCTAACTTTATAAATAGTTATTTATTTGATATACTTAGTTATTTTGATTAATATAACAAAAAGAGTAAAAATTTGCAAATTTTTAATTTTTTGTAAAATGTCTTTTCGTTAAAAAAATTTTTTTTACAAAATACTTAAGAATATTTTTACAAAATGTTTAATTTTTATTTTTTAAAAATTTGAAGACAAGTTTAAGGATAATTGATGTCCTACATTTAACAACAAGGATTTGCAATGAATGTACCTATGTATTTTAATTTTAGCTTCTATGCTCAATGTTACAAAATCATCTCATTTGCAAGCATTTTGTTAAAAAATTGTTTTATTTTATGAGATTGAACAATAGAATGTAAATGTATGTGCTGAAAAAATTCCTTTTGTATTCAAGGAAGAATAAGTAATTCAGAATGCTAGTAATAACGATTAAAATGTATCTAATTAATTTATTAGAAAATCTTTTTCACATAGAAAATGATTAATTATTTTTACATTTAAATTGAAAAACAAATATTACTTATTTTACATTCAGAATATTATTAACCATAAAATGATTGTTTCTATCGTTCCAGTTGAGATTATGGCTACATTACTTTATTACAATTCTCCTTGTTTGAAATGATGATCAGATAACATTTGATCCATGACGTCAGATAACATTTCATACATGTTACAAATAATACGTTTCGAGCGTATTGAGATGGCGTTGTAAATCCGAGTGGTCAACGAATTTTCCACTTGCCTTCAAATCGCTCTCTTCGAGTCCCAGCAAACAAGGCGAAGTTCACCATAGAATGTCTGAGAATATTCTCGAAGTTCCTTTTGTTCTTAAAACGATTTCTTATATAAGAATCAAAGCATCGGTTTGATAATCCGTTTTCCATTGATTCAAGCCATTAACATGTTGACAATAGAACAGCAGAAAAAGCAAAATGGAAAAGACAAGACAAAACATCCACTTTATAGTTAATTCAAATCAACAAGGATGTTTAAATTTTTAAAAATATCTCTTATTAATAGAATTTTTGATTAATAATTACAATATTTGTAGGCAATCTATTCCCACTCTTAAGACTAATGCCATGCTTATTTGGCTAAATTTTCTTTTATGTTTTTTTAATATTTATTAGTTAGTTCTATATATATAATTTGAATTTTGTAAACATGGGGTGACTCTGTTTTAAGTTTTTTTTATAATTTTTATTATTTTTTTATAGAAAATTTATTCTAATTTCTAAATTTCAATCAAATTAAATGTCAATAGCAAAAATTAATTAATTAAATTTATTTTCATTGCTGCTGTTGTTATTAATGACACTTGGACAAGCCAAGCTCGCTATGCCTTGGCTATGCGAGTTTATGTCAACAGGGAACGTCTTTCGTTTTAATCAGAGCATTACGAAGGTGAAAGTACGACTTTGCTCTACACACATGCCATAGGGACCCGTTTATAGGGTAGGCAACCATTCACACCTCAAGTATACAAGGAAAGGACAAAGTAAAGATAGATAGATAGAGAGAGAGAGAGAAAGTACATCCATGCCCGAACCGGGATTCGAACCCAGGACCTCCTTATCTTCAGTTAAGCACGCTGACCACTAGACAAGTTGGGCGGCTTTATTTTAGTGAATGCTGCTGTTATATACAACTCTACAGTAGACAGATTACTTCATTATATTCGATGTCATTTAAATGCATTATTGGAAGTCATATAATTTTGTTTGCGTTTAATAACTGAAGAACGTTGTAGGAATTCTAATGAATAAAAACCTGATAATTGATATGAGATTTATATAAGATTAATCTTATAACTTAACTTTCCAAAATGGAAAAATATTTAGAGAAGATTAATAACTTGTAATTTTTAAAGGTAAATCAAGGTTTCATAAATCCATTTTTGAATGTACAAAATCCTTTTTCGAAAGTTTTAATTTTTTGTCAATCTTCAAAATCACATATTAAATTTAATTTCAATACTTATTTTAAATTTCGATAGGGCTATGGTAGCCTAGTGGTTAGGACATTGGCTTTCGGTCCTGATTCGATTCCCGATGCCGCCATGGACCTACCAATTACATGCGATATACGTGCTCGTTAAATCTGTGGAATCGAAAGTCCTGTTGATGACCGTTGAGCAGTTACCATGGGTGTAATGGTTGGAGACGAGTTCTTCCCTCTCCAGATCAATGCCAAAATTGAGGGAATGGATCCTCTGGTAGTGCCATCTATTGGAAGAGTTTAGAGAAAAGTCATACTTTCATCTTCGTGGTGATTTGATTAAACGAAAGATATACCTTAACGATTTACGGCACAGCGAGTTTGGCTTGTCCAAGTGTCATTAGTAACAACAAATTTAGACAAATCAGAAAAAAGGTCGGAAAAACTGGAAAATATAATATCAGAGGAAAAAACAAAGATATACTATTACAACCTATGAGAGACTGTAAACAGAAAGAAAAGAGAGTAAACAGAAAATTATTGGTATCACAGGCGTCATTGTGTTCCTTATGAAAATACGTAGACATTGTCACAACCTCAGAATTTGGATAATAAAAGTTAGAACTCAAATTGAGTGGAAGCATTAAATTATATTCTCTTATTCCCATTTTTAACTTTTTGTTTTATATTCGAACGTTGTCGATATACAGGGTGTCCCAAAACGACCGCATAAACTCTGAACTGCTAGATTCCTCGTTGGGAGTACATAAAAACTGCCCACAGAAGCATTCCTGTACGATCCCTAGTTTACGAGAAAAATACGAAAAACAAAGTATGACGTCACTTCCAATGCAAGAGAAAACAATTTATTGAACATCTCAACAGCAGCAGTATATGCACAATTTAAAGCAGATGTTTAAAGTGTCCGCCTTGAATGTCGAGGCAGGCTTGAGCACGTCATGGAATGGCTGTCATTACACGTTGCAGCATCGCGGGGTCCACCGAAGTATAAGCAGCGTGCTGACGAACAACTAAGTCCATTGGTGTTGGCACTACGTCTCGATACACCAGTTCCTTGAGATGGCCTTATAGGAAAAAATCAACGGTTTAAGAACTGGAGGACATAGAACCGGACCTCCACGTCCGATCCATAGGCTGTGGTATTCCATATCCCGCCAACCACGTACAGGAGCACGAAATGCCTTGGAGCCGCATCATGCTAGAACCAACGGAATTTAAATTACAACGGCCTTACATCAAATACGTGTCGTAGTAGTCATGAACGGAATACCCGGTCACCATACGAAGACTACCTGCAAGATGCAGCCTTTTAAATACCAGTTTAACGACGGCTTAACATCATTCCATGGCACGAGCAGTGCATGACGCGATTGGGACACGGGGTACGTTTCAAACATTATCGTCTGGAAAGATAAGCAAATACTGTTGTTGATATGTCAAATAAAGTTTTTTTCCTTGCATCTGCAGTGACGTCATACTTTGTTTTTCGTATTTTTCTCGTAAACTATTCATTGTACATTACCGCTTCTTTGGGCTGTTTTTATGTACTTCTAACGAGGAATCTAGCTGTGCAGAGTTTATGCGGTCATTTTGGGTTAACCTGTATTTGTAATGTGTAAACATTTTAACAATTACAAGTGTTGATTTTTCTACACGTAATGTATTACACATTATCTACAATAATTTCAATAATTTATTTTAGTAATTTTCCAGCACTATTGCTGTAATCTATATTTATCCATAAATAAATAATTCAGTAAAATTACTGGTTAAATTTAATATCTTCCGAAGTGTTTCAATCAATTTAATTAAATGTGAGGAAAGTTATAAAATATATACGTTTGTTTTCAAATATATGCTGTGAATACATAATAAATTTGATTAGGTTAACAAAAAATGTTGAAAAAACTTAAGTATTGTGGATCGTATTGAATACACGTTCTCTTTTAAATTATTAATACGAAAAATATCACACACAGAAGGAATTTTGAAATATTTATAGCTATTAGTTTGTTGGATTTTATTGCACGAGGATCAGCAACGGGTATGTTACGCCAATTGCACTGATTAGGAGGGTTTCATTAGTTATAAATTTAAAATGATAGTATGTTAATTTATAAACAAGTTGAGATAATTTACTTATTAATAGAACAGCAATTAAAATTCAAATTTAATCCCAATATTTACCTAGATTGAATTATATATGTAGATTTAGTCAAAGCAGGACTTTCGACTTACTTTTTTCAAAAGTTTTTACGATATTATTAATTAAAAATAAAAATGTAAAATTTAGTTAAGAATTTACAATTAGCAGAAAAAGAGAGAAATATATAAATCTTCTTATAGAAACTTTAAAATCTTTGAGATGAATTTGCATTTGCTCGATTTTTACACGGCATGAAATCTGTTTTAAATATACTTGGAGTTTTAATATATCTGCATCTGAATTATAAAATATTTTGCATTATTATTCTGAAAAAATACAATAAAACTGAATGAAAATTCCGTTTCAAATTCTATGCATAGATTATACTGCTTTTGAATAAATTTAATCCGTGACATACTCGTTCACTCCCCCGTTAATATCCCATTTCTTCTCAAAATTTGTAAAAGTTTGAAAATTAAATGCCAGATCCACATATGTTTTCTTTACTTTCAGTCGCCTGAATTCAAAACACAGTTGTGTTTCAGTATTGAAGAATATTCAGATATTAATATTCAGAATGTTTAAAAGACTAATTTTCTTCATATAAAAGGGGAAATTTAATTTCTCATTTTAATTTATAAGTTTGATTAAATTACAGATAGGTATGTTTTTGTATTAAGCAATGTTTAATTAGAATGATAATTTAATGTAAGTATTAATTTCAAATTATGTTTGTCCTTCCATAATATTGTAATTTTTATTTCAGTAGAAGAATTTAAAAAAACTATAATTGTTACATTGACAATAAGAATTTATCTTAAGAATTACAATTTTTCGAAATGTTGTCTTGTAAAAATCATTAATCCTTATTTAAAAAAAACTTCATCTATTTATATGAAATTTTAGAAAAAATTTGAAATGTGATAATTAATTGGCTTACATACTATCAAATAAACAAAGAAAGTCATTGATCTATAAAAATCAAAGGAGAATGATTATTGATGATTTTTATTTATGGAAAAAAATTATTTTTCTATTGCATAGTAAATATATTTTCATTGAAAATTATTTTATAAATGATTCGTATTGGTTATCTGTAAAAGATATAATACATTGCAACTAAAACGTAAACCCATTTTTGTTCCAAAAGTATTATAGATCTGGTTATTTTTCTTAATGTGTATATATATATATGTATATATATTTAATTTATTTTTTGTAGAAATACATAAATGAAATACTTAACAATTTTGTAATAATTTTCTTAAATATTACTGTTATTGGAAAAAAATATGCTGCATAAATAACAAGATATGATAATTTTCCTTAAAAAATGGAATAACAAACAATTCGATTTCAGAAAATACGTTTGTGAGTAATTGAAAATCCTATTTTTGTAAAGACGAAGAACTATATTCTTGAATAATGAATAATTTTTATTTTCTGAACACTATATTTCATTTAGTTTGCATTTTGAACTTTATCTCAAACATAACAAATATTTCTAGTTAAGATTTGAAAAGGAGAGTTGCTTGAAGAAAATAGGTACAAAAAAAAACATATTTCATGGCGATTGTCATATATTCTGAGAAAGGAAGCGTTTCACCGAAGAAATGGGGTTTTTCTAGAAGATTGAGCCCCAATGAAGAGATATGATGCCATTCTTTATCAACAAGATTTGAATAAATCAAATAGTCAAAAAAAGAGACACTGGAAAAATTTCATCTCCATATTGCTTTGTGAAATTCCCTTAAATTTAACCAATGTCATTAAATTCCTTTGAAACATGGATTGCTATGCAGAATTAATTTATAAATTTCTCATTCTTTTTAAATGAAAAATGTGTCGTTATAACATATTTTTCATCATTCAAAACAATATTTGTTGATATTGTATATGTGAATTTTCTTCACTTTCTTCACAAAAATATTCTTAACTTGCATTTTATATGAAATGTTTTTGAATGAATTTTATAGAAAAGGTTTTTGATTTAACTTGCCAAAAAAAAGAAGAAAAGGATTTTAAGACAGTAAAAAGTTGGTAACTGGTCCAAGCATATTTTTTATTTTGCTATGTAATTTAAATTTTATTTTGTAGACAAATTTATCAACTGTGCTGTGAATAGATGTTAAGCATCTTAAAAATATGAATCCTTTAAGTTTTGTATAAATAAAAAGTAAAATTGTTTCTTTTATTATATGAATTGCAAAAGAACATATCATGAAATTACATGAATATATATTTTAACTTTTTATGAGTTTAACATTAAAATTAAGATACATTTTTAGTTAATTTCATGAAGATTACATTTACAAAAAATGATAGATAAAAATTTATCATTTATAAACATTTTGCACATAAACTTTTCTATTGGAAAAAAATCATCAAATAAAATCAAAATTTCAAGAAGCTATAAAATAAATATTATGCCATATACAGCATTAATTCATTACATTTTACAATTTTAGAGAGTATATCAGGAAATATGCACATATAACAAGATTTAATATAATTGTAACATTATATAACGACATTTATGAATATACAATGACATATATGAATAAACATATATAATCTCATATGTGAATAAATATTTTCATAATTGAATATGCTTTATGGTTTAATTTTGATTCTAAATTGTTACTTTTTGAAACGAAAATAAAATGTTTGAATTATTTTGCAGATTTTTTAATATATAATTTAAATATAAGGAAGTTACTACAAATTACAAATATTTAAATGTTATTTCTTCACATTACTCCTTTTATATGATAATACAAGCTATTTATCAGCAAACTATAAGAACAATATTAATTCACCACAAATTCTATTGGAAGATACTGAAGTATTGTTCAAAGCAATAAAATCAACATTTCTGTATGTGTTCACGTTATAACAATATTTCGTTTCTTTTCAGTTCAACTCTGGGGTCAATTCAGTACAATTAGGGTATAAGATATCTGTATCTATATCTATCTATATATCTATCTATCTATATATATATATATGTATATATATACATATATACATATATATATATATATATATATATATATATATATATATATATATATATATATATATATATATATATATATATATATATATATATATATATATATATATATATATATATATATATGTATTTATATCATCAATATCTTACCAACGTGTAAGCCAAAATATAAATATATATTTCAAGTTTCTTTTTTAGAAGTTTTCCAATCAACATACAGTTAATTCTGAATCTAAAAATGAACAAATGTTTTTGAAATAAATGTAGAATTGGCGTATATAATTAATTTTTATTTTAGTATAACACTTAAAAACTATGTTACATTTTTAAAACTTTCTGAAATAATTTATTTGTTTAAGAACCGATACAGTAAGGTGAAAAGCATCCTGTTTAAATATAATATATTTAACCCAAATTAATTTTGAATTTGAAGCAAATACCATAAATGTTAATTGTGTATGGTGTTCTGATAAGTGCTTGGGTCTCTCAAATGCTATTATTTAGTCGAAGATAAATAATTTGATCTTGTTTAACCTTCATATTGGTCTATTTTAATATAGGATCTATGTTATTTCTATTTCGGCTACCTCTTCCAATATTGATGTCATTTCTAGGAAATTATCTAGTCAATCACTGCCAAGCATACTTCATAATGCCTTATAATCATCATTATGCCTCACAACAAGAACAACGAGGGATTAACATTTTTTCAATAATGGTTTATAGAATTATTTAGAAGATAAACATAAAAAATTTTAACTAGATGTTTTTGTAGAATGAATTAGGTTGACGAAATCCATGTCCACCCATCGGCTCCAATTTAGGTAAAACATTTTATAAATATTGAAAAGAGATTATTGAAAATTGCCAAAAATAAAAGCTTGAGTGGGAAAGCAAACACAAACATGCAAAAATTGTTCTTTGTCTAGAATGTGGAGTATTAAAATATCTTGTTTGTTAGACTAACAGATGTTTATAGCTATTTATATTTGCTCATAAATACGAATGAAAAAGTTGGTATAAGTAACAAATTTCATTCTAAAGATATTGAAAGATACTTGTGAAAATATCAGCTATATGACTCACAATAAATTGACACTTTATAAATAAAATCAAATTCTAGTTTGTAATATGCATGCTAAAATAACACGGTAAGGAATACCAATAAAACAATGCTGAATCTTGTATGTAAAAAGGCTGAAATAATAACTGCTGCAGCGATGAGACGAATTTGATTCAATGTCAATGATTCACTTTTCGAAGATGTTTAAATCAAAATACAGGGTGATCTTTTTTAAAGTGTCAGTGTTTGGAGCGTCCTGTAGCGCGATCTAATAGCTGTAATGACACCAAACTTGGTATTTAGACTAATCAAAAAATAGAAAAAATGAATTCAGTGAAACAAATTAGTTTTAAAAGTCGCCGCTAGAGACATTTTGTGGCGCTTCTGTAGTTTACAGAAACGAGAATTAGCATAAAACATGAGTATCAAAGAAAAATGGATGTGTTGTGCATTGACAGTGCCAGGACAGTGCCAATAATATGGGGCTATAAAAGCAAGTAGTAGGCAGCTCCGGCAAATAATCTCAGCTGAAGTAAACGAGCTCCAGTGGCCATGCCTCTCACGTTACCGTCTCTCACGTTTATGTTGGTGGAATATCAAATTTGTCTATTCTAAAGGACAACATAACAAAGACAGTGAGGAATATTCCTCGTGATAAGTTATGTACGGCTGTGGAGAACGTTGTGCACAGAATGCACGGTGTTATTTCTGAGAACGGTGCTCACTTTGAATGTGATCTAATTCCTCATCAGGGAAGTTAATGTAGTAAATAAACATTAATAATTTAACTGCACGATTGTATGTGTTAGTATTTTCCTTTTTCTCACATTTTATACATTGTAAAGCGCCATAAAATGCCCTAGTGGTGATTTTTAGAACTAAAATGTTTTTACGAAATACTTTTGCCCGTGTCTTGATTAGTCTAAATACCAAGTGTTGTGCCATTTCAGTTATTAGATCGCGCTACAGGGTGCTCCAAACACTGACATTTTAAAAAAGATCACCCTGTACATTAACTTACGCCACTGTACATTAGAATGATTCATCGTCTCGTTTTGTTTGCTCGGTATCTGAAAGT